>VYZQ01040439.1:0-11792 GCA_013400655.1 Mystacornis crossleyi | reverse complement strand
GACCGATGTACAGAGTGCACGTTGGAAAATGCACACCCAAGGCTAAGACTTCTGCGATGGTTTATGTTTACAATTATAGACATTGCATATTAGCATATCTATCATAGATTTTCCAATGGGAGGCTCAGGAGGAGCCCCCTCGTAGGGAATGCTCCCCCTGCCTGGGTCTATCTTAGTTTACAGAACATGTTCTGGAGAGGACCTTGGGTCTGGGGCTCGCTGACCCCCTAACTACGAAATTTCTAAGATATTTAGTGTCTTGGCCTAACAGAACTTTGGGTCTAAGCTCGTTATCAAACTTAGGGAATTACAAGTATGTGGGCTAAAAGAACTAGGGATACAGAAAGGCTGCATAAAAGTGTATATGAAGGGGGATATGAGAGAAATATATGAAAAAGCAAAAAGCATTACGGCATCAATATCACTATTTTGGAGATGTTTAGCTAGAGAAAATTTTAAAGGCCTGATTCTCAGAAAGATTTGAAGAGCAAAGTCTTTTAAGACTATCTCAGCCAGAGCATCCATTAAAAATTTTTTTTTAAAAAAAAGTTTTCAGACACACGATGTGTCACGTGGCAGAATTCAGCTAAAGGTTTTGCAGCTCGTGCAGGAGGAAAGCAGCCACCAGAGGGGGACTGGGGACAGACAGTGATGCTCAAAGACAGTGACATTACCTGAGTGATCATGGGAAACCCCATGATGAAGAAGGACACGCAGCACCCAAGAGTGAACAGTGCCTTGTGCGTGCGTAAGTACTTGGGGAACTCATCTGACACAGAGGTCACGATGGTCTCGATGGTGGCGAACTGAAAGACAAAATAAAGGGTTCACGTCAGTGCACACAAAGTGGTCCAAGTGGATATAAAACAACAGAAGAGACTATTCTGAATCCGAGGTGTTAAATGCTCAGATGGCAGCACCAAAGCTCTGCAAAAATGATTTCAGCATTGATGGCCTTACTTCATTCCTCTTTTTTCATGACTCACTGCCCACATGGGAAATAGCAATTAATTGCATGGTCCTTCAAATAAATAAATAGGAAAATCACAAAGAAAAGAATGGGACAAAAAAGCAGTTTACCATCGTGTCTAATCCAAGAGTTAGAAGCATCAAAAAGAATATTATAGCCCAGAAGGGAGAGAGGGGCAGCCTAGTTAAGGCTTCTGGGTAAACCACAAAAGCAATCCCAGGACCTAGAAATAAGAAAAATAAAGGTTATCAGATTCAATCTTTCTTATTTACAGAAAGGCTTAAGCATTACAGAGTTTAGCCTTACCTGATTAATTTCTATTTACACGGTAAATTTCAAGTCACTGATTTACTCCAACTTTCCAAGCAGAATACATATTCAACCAATATACCAACACACTGATCCAAATTTATAAAAGAAAAAATAGCAAGAATTGCATACTGCAGCCGTGTTTCTGTCCTGCTCTGTGATCACATTCCTGCCACTTCCCTGCCAATTAGCAACCCATGGCAAACACCCGCACCTCAGTGCTACAGGGATGAATGGAAGTGCAAATAGTCTTCTTCAACAAAATGCCACACTGTTAAATGAGAGAATATAAAAGATACTTTATATTATATTTTATACACCCAGACCTGACACCAGACAGAAGGTAATAACTACTGTGATTCTAAAAAAATCCACAAGAAAACCTGAAATAATGCAGAGCACAAGAAATAAGGAGATGGAATCTTTTAAAGCCTAAATCAGGAATTTTCCTTTTTTTAATTTTTTTTAAATTTTTTTTTGTTTCGTTTTGTTGTTGTTCTTGTTGTTTCATATATTGGGCTTTAATTTCTATTTGCTTTAAAGAAAATGTGTTTTTGTAAGTGCTTAGATTTGCCTGGGAGCGAAGGCTGCAGGGCTGTGGTGGCAGCATTACAGTAGGTGGCACTTCTCCTCCACTTATCCCAGCTAAAGGAACGCCCACTTCAAGCTCTCTGAAAGATGTTTCCTGCCAGGTGAGATACAAATGAGTGCCGAGCTGTCCTCCTGCCAAGAGAATGGGCTCCCCAGTCGCTCTGCCCTGGACATTTCTAATTTAGATCATTGTACCCCAGTCCCTCCAGCTGCACATGCTGCTTCTGTTCAAGAGAGAACTCCTGCTGTCTGATGTACTGAGAAAAATACAGTTTCAGCAGCATAAAAATCATCTCCTTGGGCAACTTGTGAAGTGCCTGGGGTTTCTTCTAAACAAAAGGCAAATACAAGAGTTAAAACACAGTAAAAAACACTCAGTAAGTGCTGCTGCCTTTAAAATGTGCTGCAAAAAAATTTACTTTTTGCATGTAGAACTACTATTGTATTTACGAACACCTCTTTAAGCTCTTGATTAAAGATTTCTTCTTGACTGTTGGAGATAAGGGCTCTGTTTACAATCATTGCCTGCATATGGAAGTTTTATTAAGTCTCAGAATAATGAGTTCCCATGAATCACACTTTCAGGAAAAGTTAAATTATTGAGTGTGAAACTGCACGTCTCCATGCCAGCCCCTCATAACTCTCCTAGATAACACATGCCTGGTAGCATCCACCCAGAGCACAACAGTCCCAGGGAGGCTGGCTCCCATCCTTTCTATCTTCGGAGTCTTAGGTTAGTATGAACTCTTTATAAAACTCTAATAAAGCCAGGAAAACTTCAAATATTTTCTATGTGTTAAAATTTAAAAGGTCAAATGAACTTCCATTTTAAACTACTAACATTTTTCAACTGCACTATGTTCTTAATCAGAGAGTAGAAAAAAAGAGATTGTTCTGTCTTTTCCTCCATGGTAAGTGCTTCAATTGTTTTTCAGATAGATGAGCTTTTCCTGAAAAGAAGATTCTAAATGAAAAAACATTCTGTGTTTTTCAGATTAATATTTTAGGATGAGGAAAAAAAGGGGGGAAAAAAAAGGAGAAAACCCCTTTTTATTTCCATTAACATTTTCATTCAAGGTTTTGAAAACTTGAAGGGAGATTATGTTTCATCATCATTTTGGCTTTTTCTCCTTTGCTGCAAAAAGAAATACAACTTTAGAATTTAAAAAAAAAAATCAGGCTATGACAAGAGCTGGTTCTTTTCACCAATTCTTGAGTCTGCTCTTTAACTATGGTTATGCAATGCACACCCTCAGTGCACAATTATCCTTAATCTTCTCTGTCTTCCTATTGCAAATTCATCTCCTATTACTTCACTAAATTTGGTTTCCCTCTGTCACAGAAAGCAGCAAAGCGTCACTCTCGTGAAATAATTTTAAATGGTCTGAATGGTCTGAACAGGCTCTTACAAATGCACTCACAGCTGTTTCCACACCCCTGGAACAGCTGGGAACAGAGAGCTCCAGCCTGGCACTAGTTGCTCACTCCAAAACCATCAGCAAGCACTCAGCAGAAAAGGGTTTTTGACCTCTTGTGCTGAGTATTTCACCAGCTCCAGGGACATGCACCAGCTGAGCCAAGTGTTCCCTCCAGCATCCCTGACAGTCATGTGTCTCATCCCACCTCTCTAAACCTCCTTGGAGCTCCCACTGCAGCTCCACTCAAACACAGCGTCTTTGGCTCTAACTCCTCACAAATAATTTTGGTGAGGACAGGGTGGTTTAGATTTTGGGGCTGCTTTTGTTGTTTGTTCCAGAATGGATGTAAAGTCTGAAGGAAAAATACTAATGCAAACATTACTCCTAAAAACTCCTACAACTCTCCGACGGGAGGGTGCAGCCAGGTGGGGCCTGGCTCTGCTCCCAGGCAACAAGTGACAGGACAAGAGGATGCAGCCTCAAACTGCACCAGGGGAGGTTCAGGCTGGAAATCAGGAAGAAATTTTCCACTGAAAGGGTGGTTAAGCATTGGAGTGGGCTGCCCAGGGAGGTGGTGGAGTCCTCATCCCTGGAGTTGTTGAAGCAGTGACTGGCACTTAGAGGTATGGTTTAGCTGGCATAGTGGTGCTCAGCTCTGCCAGTTAGCACCTTTCAGATCCCCACTAATGACCTTTTCTCTTCACTAACCAAGATTCTATTCAGTTCTTCAGAAATGTTTTGCTTCTCCATGGAGACATCTCTTTGCTCCCCACAGTTCAGAAGCACAGCCCACCCCTCACACCAGATTTCTCCCACCCTCCTCTCATCCAAATTTCCCGCCACCAAAGATAACTTTTACTTTGAAGAGGATTTGACAAATCGCAGCAGAGACAAATGAGAAAGCCAATAATCCCTTAGACTACATGAAGGGACCATCCCACCCCACTCTCCAGCAGTCATTTACACGAAGAGTTAAAATGAGTCTCACCTTCCTTCCTTCTCTTACCAAACAAGTGATTAAGAGGTTTTAGCTAAAATCTTGACTTCTCAGGGTACCTTCTCCTGTACAGAAATGTCTTCATGAGGTTTACTAATCCACACCAGTTGGAAGCCATCATTCCCACCTCCAATATCAATGTTATCATCAATAACAGAGCTGGAAGTGCCATGGGCTGCCTGCCTAAGTAATGAAATGCCAGTGAACCCTACCTTGGTCTGCCACGGCTTCAATATTCACTTTGAGTTCATTTGCCATGAAGCCAATAACCGAGAAGATGACAAAGCCTGCAAATATACTTGTGGCACTGTTGGTGCACGTGACTATCAGCGTGTCCCTGCAAAGAAAACACAAGAAGCTCGTTGGGATACACACAAGGAAGGCTTTGTACATGTACTTCAGGAGTCTCTCGTGAGTACACACATCTTATGGGAATGCTGGTGAAGGCACACCTTTATACTCATCAGGTGCATTGGATGCTGATCAGAGAGCACAGAAGTCTCCACAGCACCACCAGTAACCAGCTCTGCAAGCTTCCATCACCTGTGTGCCCTGTAGGAACCACAGGCCCTGCAGGAGGGCAAGCACCTCTGCTCTTGGCCTCTCTGAAGAAGAGGGGCAGTCGCGGTGACACGATTTGTAACACATTTTTTGACTATGCCTCATGAGGACATCTGGTCTCTATATTAGGTATGGACTGACCACTGCTGTTCAGGTAAGATGATTTTTGTCTGTATCCTTCTTGTTCTCATACACAGAATTTCAGGGTTAAGCTTTCTGTTCCTTGCAGAATTCATTCAAACACTTTCCTATCTGTAGAGAGAGGATTCCTTGGTACATATTTCCATTGTTATTGTCAAGGAAATCTCAAGAAATCTATATCTGGATGTCTTACTGATCTGGATATGTCAAGACTTGACAGGAAACCAGCCCTCTTAAACCCCATCCATAGTTATTACAGTCTTGATAGGATTTTTTTTAACCATACATGTGTCCAGAGAACTTCCCCATAAACTACCTCAAATTCAGAAAAAACAGGTCACTCACTTTAAAGGTTTGGGGGTTTTATGTTGGCTAGAATTGCTTATTCCTACTGCTATTCATTTTTCAGGAACAGAATGAAATACAACCTGAAAAGCTGTCAAAGAACCTCACTGAGCTGGCAAACTTCTAGAATTTCCAACAGAGCATCTCTTAACAGGAATGATTTTGTCAATTCTTTGGGTCTACAGAAAAAAAAAGACAACGTGCTGTTTGGAATCATCATGTGGTAACCTTCTTCCAAAACCTAGAGAGGTTTGAAATATTTCAGGTATTCATTATGAAGTCGATTTATGTAAATTTACTGCAATTACAGATTTTTAACTATGTTTAAAATTAATGTCTAACTGAAAAATACAATTGCAGTATTAAAATGTAATGAATATAAAAATTGAAAGAGAAAACCGTCATGCTTCATTTCAGTATTCAAGGTTGTGTTATAAAATTTAAAATATTAGAAGTAACTAATCTTTTCTATTTACTTCTACTTCAGCCTCCCATATCCTTCCCTAACACAGGTAAAACATGTATTTGGTATTGGAACTGTAAGATTTTTATACTTCATTACCATGTATTCTCTTCAAAATTTTCATTAGCATCTTCCAAACTCCACAAAATATTTTTAAATTAATGCAGAAAGGTAGCATGATGCTTCTGCCATTCCACACACTCCTGATGTTCTGATTGTATTCACTCATCAACAAAAAAAAAATCACAGCCCAGTAACAGCGTTTTCAAAAATAGGATCTAAAGGATTGCTAGGTGGGAGTTACTGAGTATGCAACACTATTACTTTTCATCCATATTTTGGGATAATTTTATTAAATTACTTCTGAGCACTAGTAAAAATGTTTTGGAAGTTCCTTTTTAAAATCCCGATCATGTTTCTTTTTAAAGTTAAGTATTTTGTATTCTCTACTTGGGAGTCATAGGATATGGCAGTGGAAATCCCAAGGAGTGTTTGCTTTCAAGTCTTGATCTGGGAAAGTTTTTGAGCATCCTCTTGGGTGAGTCCCTGTGCATGCTGCTGGCTGTTCTGAATCAGCACCTCTGGCACTGCAGGAATTGGCAAAGGTTTGCTCCAGACTGGCTTTAAAGACTGTAAACAGCAGGGAAGCACTCCACTAATGCCACTTGCTTTTGTGTTTTCCATCTGCAGACATTTTAGCTGGCAGACTTTTGGATGAAACGCTGACTTTTTTCCTTGCAGAAATTGCTTTCAGTGATTTCACATAAAAGTGATTTTAAATTTCATAACATGAAATAACTTTACACATGTAAAACTACAGTAAGAGTAATTGGAAAAAGAACATTTAGGAGATGTTAGAATCACATATATGGAACTTGCAAGTTAAAGTCCTGCATGTTTCACAACGCAAACTTCAGCCCACTCTACACATGGGCTGTCCTTCAGCAGAGGCTGCCAAGTGACTCTATTTCACTGCTCACAGCTCTTGACACTTCCCAGATTGCCCTTCAGCCTCAGCCTCCTGAATCTGAAAATGAGGAGCCAGTAGGAACTTTAATAAGCCTAAATGCTTATCTTGAGACTAGTAGATTAGGACCTGGGGAGAAGAGAAAATACACAAAACCAAAAATGGTTAAATGTAAACAAAACCCACACACAAATAAAAAAGGAAAGAAAAAGAATGGAAATAGGAGAGAGGAAAAGAGGGAAAAAAAGGCAAGAGGGGGGGAAAAGAACTAAAGGACAAGGGGGGAAAAAAAGGACAAGGGGAAAAAAAGGGACGAGGGGAAAAAAGTCAAGTGATGAGAGTCTTACAAACCAGATTTCTGCAGGATGAAAGACAACTGTTTTTGGACAAACCTGTTCAATAAAACAGATGTATTTCACTCTTACACACCTGTAGCAGTTATTATGGAATTTGTTGTATGAAGAGAGGGTAATTAGACCTCCCCATGCTGCAGATAAGGAGAAGAAAATCTGAGTGGCAGCATCTTTCCAAACCTAAGTAGGAAAGAAAATAGCACCAGCTTCAGTAAAGGATGTTAGAAAGTTCAGTAACACTATTAAATATTGCTGTGAGGGGATTAACACTTAATTACTTTAAATGAACTTTAGACCAATGGATGTCAATAGAATATTCAAAAACAAAGTCCTGCCATGAAATACATCAGGCCTATTTGATAAGGAGCACTGTTGTTAAGCCCATAAAAAAGGACAATATAAACCTTGCTGTATATGGAAGACACATATATAAAAACTGTACTGTTTGATATGTATCAGTTCAAATATATGCAGAAACAAAAAATACAGATCAGGAGAGAAAATTTGTATCAGATACCGATGTTTTATCTACCAGTGACCCTAAATAATACTTTACCCACATAAGATGACGAACAAGTTTCCACGGATGACAACACTGCCTCTGCCCATGGAAAATGCTTTCAGCAGACCCCAAGAGATCTGTATGATTTATTCATCCCAGCAGCTCTAAGTGCAACAGTAAACCCACCATAGCATCGATCAGCTTCTCCCACTTGGGTGTGATGAAGTACCAGATCCCATCTCCAGCTCCAGGTAGAGTTACTCCTCTTATAAGAAGGATGATGAGAACTACGTAAGGGAATGTAGCGGTGAAGTACACAACCTGGGCAGAGCAGAGAAAAGGTTACTGAAAGGGCTAATTTGGATAAGAAGAGAGGAGGGAAAATGTAAGTGCTATGCTATTGCCCAAAGAAGGCGATTACTCAGGCTCGGGGACAAGCCAGGGGGTAAACTAAGAAAACAAGAGGGTTATTTCCCTGGAGATTTGAAATTTTACAGCTCTTCTTGCTGCTGGAAACAGGAAGAACATCAATAACAACAGATGTAAGAGCTGGAATTCTAGACAGAGAAGGGAAGAGGGTTCCTCTCTCCATCTGGAGAGGAACAACAGGAGCTTACAGCTAAAGAAAAGTATGGCTCTTGATCATTGCTCACAGTGAACTATCACAGTTCAATGGAAATGAAATGAGAAGTGCCACTCAATGACACCTACGTTTCTGTAGTTTTCTTCTATATTTTTCTGTATTGAACTAAAAAAAAAAGCCTAAAGAATTCTTATCACTCTTTCTACCTCCTAATAACTACGTATCACCATGATGATAGTTATGGTCCAAATTCAAAAATAAGGAAAGTCTGTGAAGTTATCTAGACAGACCTAATCATCAAGATGTTTAAATACACAACAGTGGTTGTGTGTTCAATGTTTTAATAAATATCAGGAACTCAGCTCTCTCTGTGGTCAAATTAAATGGTTGGATTATGGCCAGTTAAGCTTTACATTCAACACAAAATCATTCCAAATATTTTTCACATTAACGTCTGGGTCTTAAACAAAACAGAATCGTATCATAACACATTGTGGGATTATATCATAGAATGGTTTGGGTTGGAAGGGACCAGAAAGATCATCTCATTCCAAACCCTGTCATGGGCAGGGACAGCTTCCGCTAGACTGGGTTAATCCAAACCCAGCCCAGCCTGGCCTTGGACATTTCCAGGGGTGAGGCAGCCACAGCTTCTCTGGGCAGCTTGTGCCAGGGCCTCCCCACCTTTACAGAGAAGACTTTCTTCCTAATAGCCAATCTAAACCCTGCCTTTGTCAGTTTGAACCATTTTTCCTTGTCCTGTCACTCCATGTCCTTGTTCCAAGTCCCTCTCCAGCTCTCTTGTGGCCCCTTTAGGGAGTGGAAGGTGCTGGAAGGTCTCCTAGGATGTTTCTCTTCTCCAGGCTGAACAGCCCCAGCTCTCTCAGTCTGTCTCCACAGCAGAGGGGCTCCAGACCTCCGAGCATCTCTGTGGCCTCCTCTGGACTTGCTCCAACAGATCTATATCCTTCTTGTGTTGTGGGCTCCAGAGCTGGACACGGGGTTCCAGATGGCTTCTCACAGGAAAAGAGGGGGAGAATCACCTCCCTCAACCCGTGGTCTGAGCTGAAGTGACTTTTGAAACTGCTTTTCGAGCTTTTCTTGTTGTTTCAAGAGGTGTTTCAACGAGTTGCCTGGATGACTTTCTGTACAGCCAATATACTGAACTAATCTCTACACACATACAGGATTTCTGTCTCTAATACCAAGGAGTCAATAATTTTCTCTCTGACATCAGAGTCAGTATTTTTCTTGGCCACTAAGAGTCAGTTAGAGAACTATCCATTGCCACATCCAAACCCACATTATTATCCAGTCTCTTGCCTTTCATGAAATAAGTTTTCCTAACCCTGTTAGGTAAAGAGAAAAAAAAATCTCAACTTTCCCCTGGCACTCTGAGTCCCTGGATTTTCTGTTAACTGCCAAGTGACCTCCCAATAGAGGAAGTCAGCTTCTAGAAGCAAAGGGATGGCTTGGACCTGGAGCTCTGTGACCAACTCTAGAAAATTCATGTCTCCATTTGCACTATCTTTATCTCAGGAAATACCTAGTTATTTTCCTCACACACACACTGAGCTTTTTCAAGGTTCAGTTCTGATTTTAAAATATGTTACTTAACATTTTAATCTACATCACAATTTCCCAGATTCCAGTGAAATGTGAGATGATTGCAGAATTTGGATGAGCAGCACACACAGTAGGGAAGGCCAGAAAGTACCATTTTTGCTACCCCACTGCTGAGTGTAGCCTAAGAGCTCATTTTAAATTTATTGAAGATTAGAGGAAAAACACTGAACAAAAATTTTTTCTGTTTGGCTAGAAAGGAAAACACAGACAGGAAAAAGGCATTTCAATTAATACTTAGTAATTTACTGAAAATATTTTCAATACTTCACAGCCTTAAACGAGAGTGTGAGTCCCTAAAAACAGCACCCTGTTTTCTTGTGAGTGTACAATCACAAATATTATTCTTACTTTTCCTGATGACTTGATTCCTTTAGCAAGAGAGGCGTAAACAATCACCCAAGCTAGGAAAAGAGATAGAGCCAAGGGCCATCTAATCTCACCAGGATATTCAATCCCTGCTGAAATCTTCAATACAAAGTACCTAAGAATAAGGAAAAGAAAGAAATGTTTAAAATTGGGGGGAAAAGAAAAATAACAGCAACCACGGGCATTAATTCAACGCAAATTCCTTTTTTGTTTTGCTTCAGTGTCCTCAGCAGTTTCTCTAGAAGGTTCCAGTGACTCTCACCATGTATTATTTTATTTATCTGCATTGCAGTAGTAGATAAAACTGCCGGGCATGGGCCAACACCCCAGCTGTGCTAAGCACCACAGGAACAGAAAACAAGTAATCCAAGTTTGAATTCAGCTCTCATCATTCCTAAGCATGAAAAATGAACATCATTCACTGCTCTAGACTATTGTATTTCTGGTTTTCCAAGCAGTGATTTGTTGCCTGTTCCAATGGATTTTACAGGAAGATTAACATAATTTCTCTAAACAAAGAAAGGTCTTACTTGAAATATTCTTCACTCCCACTGACAAACGTTTTGTTTCCTTCCCTGGTGAAGTTAACCATGGTTAAGTTTGGATAGGCACTCATACAGAAAGTGGAGTTCTTGATTTGTATTTTTGGGTGGTCACCAATAATGCAGGAATCTAGGAAGAAATAAGGTGAGGGAACAGAAAAACGAAGTGTAGAGAATTTTTTCTTTTTAGGTTGGTTGTAAAATGACAAGAATGCATTAGATCACGTGTAATTACTTGAACTTCTGTTCAGGTGCCGACACCTTTTTCCAAAGGTCGTTTACTACGTTTACATTTTCCGTTTTCATGTCATTGTGCATTTGGGGCCATTTGCAGAAATGGGTTTTGGTTTTTTCGTTAGAGAGCTTTTCTATAGACAGATAATTCGGCTTTAGCAGACATCCCAGGCTGCCAGCTATGGTATTTTGTTCTGTGTCTCTTGCCTACACAGAGTTTTCCTCGGGGGGGGCGGGGGGGGGGGAAGAAAAAAAGAAAAATCGGACACTTTTTAGCATTTAAATTGACAAATCTCATTTATCCTTGGTGAGGAAAACTTTAAATAAAAGTAAAGGGAAGTGCCCATGGGATACAGATCACTTCAAAGTGGCTTGAGAAGAGACGGTTCCTCCGTGCTGGGAACCTCTCCCGGCCACGGGCATCCGCAGTCTCCTCTGGCATCTCCCAGGGGCGCAGCTGAGCTGCAGAAAGCTCTGGAAAAACCACCACGGCCACAAATTTAAATAAATAAATAAATGAATGAATAAAAGCGGAGTATAAGCATATCCCGACTTACCTAGCAAAAGTTTGTTTTTATCTTTACAGTCTGGCGTGTTCCAGGGGTTGTTACAGGAAGCCCAGGGCAGCACGGGCACAAAGGAGGCGAAAAGGTAGAAAAGTGTGTAGCACAGAATAATATTGTAATATATGGCTATCAGAACCGAGATGATCAGCATGGCGATGCCGCAGCCTGCGGACAGACGGGGAGACAGGAGGAAAAGCCATCAGTCCCGGGGGCGCGGGGGCAGCGGGACCCCGCGGCTGCAAAGCACCGGCTTCCTCT
>VYZQ01040438.1:90997-102783 GCA_013400655.1 Mystacornis crossleyi | reverse complement strand
CGGAGCTGCCGGCGATGCGCGGCCGGAGCTGTGCGGGGCCGCTCCGCTTTGGGGGCGGCCGGGCCGCGGGAGGGGCCCGGGCTGAAAATGCCGCGGCAGCGGTGGGGTGCTGCGCCCTCGGGCTGTGCCGGTCGTTGCCCGCTCCGCGCCCGGCGGCGCCCGGAGCTGGACCCGGTACTGCTGCGCTTGGGGCTTCCACCGCGTCACATTTCGTACGGAGCCTTGCTTGACTTTCTCACCAGAGAAATGGTTCTTGTCTTTGACCGAACGCAGCTATCCTTACTCTTATTGAAACTCTTGAAGTGCTTATCTAATTTCTTTGTAGTCGTTTGTAATTGCTGACTTTATTTTTTCCCCCCTTTGGCTAAGTAGAGAAAAATTACTTCAATGGTGTTTTAGTAAGCTTGACTGTTAAGCAAGTGCCAATAGTAATCTTTATTTTTCTTTAACAGCTGTGGGGTTTGTGTCCGTTCCGTATATGTATGCATATGTACACATACATACACACGTTAATATGCATGTAAAATTTAAAAGAACCTAAGTAAGCAAGTAAGTTCTAAAAACAACTGTTAAAGCTCTACAAGCACAAATACACGACTATAAAAATAACTTTTAAAGTAGAGCATACTGGTTATGAATGCTTAATATTTCAAAACAGTTTCAGCTGGGAGGATTTCTTATAAAAGTCTTCTTGAAGGCAGAAGAGTTATGAGGACAAATTGCTGATGTAAGGTACTTTTTCAGCAAAAAGAGGGATGGACCAATTAAGTTATAATTATGACATTTAGAAGAGGTGGTGCTAGTAGGAGCTGGAACAGACAGACCCTTTAGTGCTTTTTCATTTTAAGACTTAATAGTGTCTTTGGGGCCAGCAGGAGACTTTAAAGGTTCCTTTTGTGCCAGGTGTTAGTATTAAGAACAGAATATAGGCCATTTACTGAGGTCATACTTTCTTGGTGACTGTGAGTAAACGCGGAGAAAAAATAAACTGTTCTGTTAAGACTCAGATTTGCACAACTTGAAACAAGTGTATTAAATGGACTTTTGCAGGCCTTATTGTTTATAGCATCACCTGTCTGCTTCCTCTTCATGCCTGAATAGACAGCACCCCAAATAGGAAAGAGTACAGTGAAAGCCACATGATGTGACAAATCTTTTACAATCATTTATCACTCAAAAATTGATTTGCTTATTCATCTGGACCCATGCTAGATAACATACCTCATGGGCAGGTTTAGGGGTTTTTTTTTGTTTCATGACCTATGTGTGCTGCTGTTTTTTTTCAAAGGAGAGAACCTGACAGGTACTGTTCCAGAGCAGCTAGACTGAACGCCATCAGTTGTGTTTTCACTGTGGAGGTTTTAGATTGCATATAACTTCTCTTGTCAGTGCCCTGCTTCCTCTATCTCGTCCTGAAAGTGAGTTTATCAGAGTCAAAATTGATTAAAAGATTTTCACAGCATTGTCTTGTCTCCCCTTTTTCAGCTAGGCTGTGTTTTTGTAGAACACTGTGAATCTGCTGTTCTGGATCATCATTTAAAGTTCACTGTGAAGTTGAGGAAAGGCTCACGAAACTGTTGCCACTCAGAACCTGTTCAGCAGCAGCTCGTTGTACATCAGTCAGTGAAGCAAGCTCTTCTCGGCCCCAGCCCCTTCGCCAGTGCACACAGCTCTTTCAAGAATAAGATGCATTTTTCTTTAAAATGAAATATTAGAAATTCTTGAAAATCAGGCACACATTAAAGAATGGATCAAAGGAATTGTGGTTTTGGGACTACACAAAGACTTTCTTTTGTTTATGTTAATAGCATCAATTACTCATTGGTCTTGAAAGTCTGAACAAAAAAACCCCAACCTTAAGAAACAATGCACTTTCAGCTTTTGATAGGTCATACATCCACTCCTAAACTGGTTATTGGTCAGATTCCTATCCAGTAGTGGTGTGCTATTATATTGTTTCACATGTTACTGTGAATGAATCTTATTAGGGTCAAGTGTCTACCCAGAATAACTCTTCAGAGAGATGAAATGTTCATATGTCTTCTTTCATGTGGCCACAGTTTGTATTCAGCAAACTCATCCTTATGTTGCTGTGTCAGCTGGTCCTTAAACTGCTCGAAAGTCTAACCATTTTGGTGGTGTCTGGCATACTGGAATATTCCATGTTTCCTGGGGCAGTATACTGGCCATTGATATGGTCTAGGGATTGGAAGTTGCAGATGTTTGGTTAGAGAGTGACTGTGAAAACCAGACTTTGTTGAAACCTCTGAAATGATATATTGCTTTAAAACAAATTATGACTGGAGAACTCCTTATGGTTGAAACTTCTCGTACCATTCAGGGCAAAAGTTCAGATGTAGTCTTGTCTCAAACTCAGTGTTACACGGCCACAGACCGACAGTGTCCGGACAGTAAGAATCACTGACTTGACTAGCAGTGGCTTTATTGCTCAAAGTGAGATTATGTGTCTCAATTCTGCTTGAAACTGGCAAGATCCCTGTTGCTTGTTCAGCCTGATAGCTGAGGTGTGGAGCATCTAATGTCGTGTTTCTTACAAATTTGTGGTTGTAATGGAACTGCTCAGGTGAGATTCTTGGGAAGGAGGCTCGAATTTAATGCCTACTTTAGACTGCATTAAAACCTGTGACATATAAAACTAAAAATGCTACACGGTCATCATTGTCAGTTTTCTCTCAGTCTTTCTTTTTTTTGGTACTCTTTCCTTAAATGTACTGCTCTATACAGTATTATGGGTGGATTACTGATATATACAATTTTGGAGAGAAGCAGCATGGAGGAGAGATTTGAGACTATTGCGCGTGGTTTTTCTTGTGCAACAGAAGTTTGTGTTTTGGTTGGTTTGTTTCTGCTTGGAAGCCTCAGCAGGGAAATGATGAACTTTATGTAGCCATTGAACTGGAGCAGTTTGTAGATGATGTAATAATCTCCACTTGCATATATTTTTTGTGCTTAAAAGGTAACAGTCTGGGGAGAACAAGCGTAACTCAGTGCTTTAAGCTCCAGGAAGAAAACAGAAGTGGGACGCTTCCCAACTTCTTGCATGACACTTCCTAGTAGCAAATTATTGCCCATCTTTCTCTTGTAGAAGGTGTGGAGGCTTCAAACTGGAGTGCAAGACAGTGCCTGTGCTTTCTTTCTTTCTGTCTCCTTCCCATCCCTTATTTGCTTCAACGGCTTTGAGTCTTTCCTCTGTTTTCTCAAAATGCAAAAGTTACTCAAGATTGCAAGCTGCCCTCTGACGCGTTGGCAGAGTTTTTAATGGTGTTGAAAGGAGTGACTTGAAATAACTGTGCAGATCCATAGATGTCTAGCCATGATCAGAGGAGGCTGAGTCAAGGGAATGTTTGTGTCCTTTGAGAGTGGAAAACAAAAATAGGTATTTTCGGGTTTTTTTGGTTGTTGTTTTGCGATCATGCAGGTTAAGTTTCTTCTTGCTGAGTGCCTGAAGGCCATTCAAAATGAGGAAGTGGAATTATTTGTGGCTTTGAGTCACTGTCTTATTGAATGTTTTCTTTGCTAGTTATCCTCTTAGAATATGAAGACGCCTGAGATTGGGTTTGTGTTAGTTTCCATACCTTAACTGTAAATCTGTGGCTTGCAGTAATGATCCTGAGGACATCAGGCACAACACATTTATCTGGGCTTCAGGTTTGCTTTGTCATCGTGTCCTTAAAGGAAGCATAATTTGCTTTCAAAATAAGAGATCACTTAGTCAAAGACTTGCATAGTTGTTGTACCTGCACAGCCTTTGTAGAGTGGAAGGCTCCGGCAGCTTGCTCGCAGCAGCGTTATTGTCTTGGGCTTGATCTCAGGACAGATTAGTCTGGCTGTTTCACAGTTTTAGCCCTCCCTCTGTCCTTTTATTTTTTTTTTAAGTTTCAATCATGCTTTATCCTGTTGTGTACTGTGATGTGTGGCTGTCTTCAGCTCCGGGGGGGTTGAAGACAGCCCATTAAGGTGTTTTGTTTAGGTCTTTATCCTCTTGTACTGTTTTGTCTTGACGCTGAGTGCTGTCCTCACACCCTGAGCTCCGGCCCAGTCACATCACTGCTGGCTTATTTCACAAGGAGTTGCCTCTTCTCACTGGCTTCTAGCTGAAGTGTTGTAAATAAGGATGCTTATTTTTTATTAATTCTTCAACATGGCAATATCAACATAGAATGGCGGTGAAAAGGCACGGGAGGGGGCTGATCCAAAGATGAGGTACCAAATTCAGTGAGGATTTACTGGTTCTGGAGGAAGCTCCAGTGTCTGTGGGATTTGCACAGAGCTGCAGCAATACCAGAATCCTTCCACCAAAACCTTGTTGCAAGACTAAGGCAGCCCCCTGAGGAAAAGGTGGGAGGCACAGTGTAAGAAAACGTGGTAAAAGATATTAAAGTATGGAGAAAGTACAGTGGAAAGAACAAAAAATGCTAATGTGACCCATTTAGAGGAAGAAGAATAAAGTAGGTTAAGTAAGTAAATAAAAGCAGAAGGCTCACAGCACTGGCTCAATACTCAGACCAACCAGTGCAATTTCTGTACTGCCAAGTAAAGGTGAGGAATCAAGTGGGGAAAATAGTTTGTGGGAGTTCAGGTAACTCTTCTGCATATGTCCATAAGTTCAGTTAGACTTCCTCACAGACGTTGAAGGTCTGTACTGTTGAAAACCTTGCCTTTGGCGGCAGGATACTGACAACTTCCTTTTCCACGTGCTCCTCTTGCTTGTTTGGGAGGTGGAACTAGGAGAAAATCCCAGAGAGGAGCGGTGCTTAAAAATTGTTAAACATGGATCCATTTGGAGATTTTTTTTTCATTTATATATATTTATTTATGTTTAGACTGGATCTATGTGACTACAGTGGTTTATATATAATTACAGCCTACTTCATAGTGTTAGCAGCAGTTGTGGCCAGCCATGCCCCATGGGTGGAACTGGCACACGCTCCCCCTGAGCACCTCACTGGTCCCTTACTGGACAGGACAGCCTCTTCTTTAGTGCTTTGCCTAGTGTAGGGCTTCTGAAATGGCACCACGTGAAGTGTGGAGAGGTCATAATTCAGTGTGGCAAACTTGGAGGGGAAGAACCTTGGGCAGCTCTACTGCAAGCAGATCTTATAGGAAAGTCTTGAGTAGTTGTATAAAACCATTGATTAGCATACATAGTAATTTTCTTCCAGTTTATACCATCTTGTGGTGGAGTGTGTATTTAAAAAGGCTCCCTTTTTTTATTACAGTCTTCTAGTTCTTGTTTTGGAATTGCAAAGTGAGGCCCTTCTGAACCAAAATAACTTTCAGAAACAGTTTTTCACAGTATGAATGCTTTCAGGAGGCCAGCATCGGACTGGTTAAGGAAAGATAAGATCTGGATGCAGTAATCTGCTGTATGTTCTACCCAGTTATGTAGGTGGTACATGTGTTTGCATTAATACACTTACTACATCGGAAGTGCTCAATTTAGGAAGTATTAAGTATAAACTCGTACATACTATCTCTTGTTTTGGGCATCTGCCCTTCAGTATTCAAATATGTTCAAACCAGAGCGTGTGCCTACACATGAAAACAGAATGAATGCAAGTTGAATGTTTGGCCTTATTTCTCATTTCCTGGCTTAAAAGGAGTGCCCTTCACACTCACAGAGATCAGCAAAGGAAAAATAGATTGGTTTTAAACAAAAATGTGGTTTGAAGTTGTTAAAGCAGCAACAGAAGATTCATGTTAAGAAAAAAAGTAATTATATTTTCTACATTTTTCTCGACTGCTTGGCACAAACCAGAGGTGATCAGGGAAGTGTGATCTTGCAGATACCCAATGGAGACTCCCCAAAATTGCACTTTACTGCACTCATCCCATTGGTGAAGCTGTGCTTACACTAGGTTTGAGTAGTAGTGCTCAGGAAAACAGGCCTCTGGTGACTTAGGGTGTCCTCTTCACAGTGGCAGACTGCTTTCATTAATTTTTTGAATTTCCTTTTCATGCTGCTTAGAGACTTTTGTTGTTGCACTTGGCTTTAAGATGAAGAGCCAATTTACAAAGGTTGATTAGGTGCCTGTTATGTTCCAGACACAAGTACAACCCTAAATATGCAGCTTAATTTATGCAGACTCTCTAGGCTTCCCAGACACATGTTACTCTGTGCATTAATGGGAGGATTTTAGTTGTTTTCTCAAGCTGATGCCCAGCTTAAGCTTTCTGTTGGTTTCCTTGAGCTTATGCTGCTTTACTATTCTGCATAGTTTTCAGTAGTAAAACAAATGGAAGAATCAGTGAGGAGGTGACTGGTTGAGAAGAACTAAGGGGCATATTTTAGAGTCTGCAGTCATGGTTTGAGTGCAACTGTTTAATTAGCTGTACAGGCATGCATGTTGCAAGTATGTGCCTCCTACTGTGAATTTATTGCATGTGCTTGGTAAGCAACTTTCAAATACTTCTGATTGTAGTGTTTGAAAAATTGCTTTTAATTCAGAAAAGAGCCTAGTTTGTGCCAAGATCTGTTTTCCTACTTTGAGGCTTTTGATGCTTGCCTGCTTTAAAAAAATACACACAATAAAAAGTGTTTTAAATGTGGCTGCGAAAAATCCTTCTTCTGTACTTCTCGCTTTATCCATTCTGCTCTGCCCCTCCTCCCCCAAGCAGAAGAGGCTCAAACCAGACTTGCTGTTGAATTCACCTTTGGAACTGCAAGTTTGGAGCTTTTAAACTGTCCACTTTGATGGCACATTAAGAAATGTACATGCGAAGGACTGAATTGGAAATGTAGAGGGTATTCTGTTCCGTTCTTTTACACTGATGGATCAGTTTCACAATTCTGTAGTTCATGGACAAGGACCTCTTTTAAAGGCTGCGGGGTTTTTAAAATTTTATTTTATTTTCCTCACAGAGACTGCCCTTGAAGATTTATAGACTTTTTGTTTGTGCCTGGCTAAATGGTGGCACTCTCAATTGAGCCTTGATGGGTTTTACGTTAATAACAATAGCAACAATAATAATACCCATATCTCATAGATGAAACATCAATATTATATATACAGCATGTCAGTTGTGTGCACTAGTGCTTCCTGTTCCTGCTGCATGAGGTTTTACCTGTCCTTGCAGGCTTTGGAGGTAAGGATGGAGGTTAGGATATGCAATGTAGTAGTTGCTGCCCTTTTCTTGGGCACCTTGGGTTTTCTCCTAAGGCAGTCTCTAAAAGGTGTGTATTATATAACAGGGAAAGGTGTTGGTTACCACTGCAGTATTGTATTTTAATAGGGTCCAGCATGCTTTCTCATACCCGATTTGTATTTATTTAGAAGCCTTTTAGAGCAGATGCGATCTTGCCTGCTGTGAGGATAAAGAGTAGATGAACACTTTAGGGTCTGGATGCCAAGCTGGCAGATATCCTGGATGATGTGTAGCAAGGCTGGGAGCAAGAAATGAACTCTTGAAACCGTGCCAAGAGATGCTGCTGAGTTCAGTATTTAAGAGGAGCCAAGTTCTGGAGACCTTTTTTTTCTCAGAGACAAGGTATCCCCAGTCTGGTAGCCAGCAGTGTTTTGCCTCCTTAAAAGATACTATCTTTTGCATCCCAAAACCGTATCTGAAGAAAAGACATTGTGGGCTAGTTAATGCAAAGGAACTTCCAGGGTATGATCATATTTTGGTTTCCCACTATTTTATATGAGAAAGCTACTCTGCCAGAGTTCCCCCTGCCCCCATTCATAACTGTCAGGGATAGTTTTTTTGGGTTTGGATACTGGGAATTGACTGAGTTTTTTTCTACAGTGAAGTAACAGGGTTGTAGTTGCAAACTGGGATAAATTTCTCACACCAGAGCTGAACCTCTTCAAATAACAAAAGTCAGATTAAGTGGTTTGCTCTCCTGTTGTCTACCACTCTTTTGTTACCTTCAGGCAACTGTGGGAAGGTGATTTGAAATCTTTCTGGACAGCTTTAGTATTAAACATAGATCCCTGATGTGGAACAGTCAGCCAAAATGCATGCACACATGGATGTGTGGGGTGTGCAGTATGAAAGGAATCTCTGTTTCCGAAGTCTTTGTTAAGTGTTTGTTTCAGGGGCTTGGTTAGGAACGTTCCTGGAGCCCAGAGACATCCCAGCCTTGGAAGTTGTATGGGAAGAAGCTACTGTCCTTTTCAGTGAAAGGGCTGAAGTGTCCTGAAAGAGTTAAGCTGTACTTAGCTCACTCGTAAGGTATTTAATACCCTTATTAAACTCAACTGCTGGTTCACTTTTTTTTCCTCTTCTTATGTTGAATAAAATTTCTTGAAGAGCTGAGCCTCTGCCTCTCAGATCAGAGGCTCACATGTTGAAGCTGGCAGTGCTAGAGGCTAGTTCCTATCTGTGTGACAGCATTTTTAATTTAACAGGACCGGCTTTGATGTTCTTGAATATTTATAGGCAGCTTCAGATCACTCCAGTATGTATTCTTTTTAACTGGAGCAGAAGTTCTTCCTCACACAACAAAATTTCTTCCCCTCTGTTTACTCTTTGGTCTCTTTTGGATTTGTAGCCATCAGAGTGGTTTTATGTTACAGAAATATTGCTTAAATACTTACAGGAGGAACCACTTGATTTCCTTTCTAGCTCCTGCAGCTTGGGGGTAGTCCAGTAACTGGATCTTAGCTCCTTGTTTGAGCCTTGCTGCAGACACATTGTAAAAGAGATAGATGCAGTAAAATAGAATTTGAGCAAAACCCAGTTACATGAATCCTTGTCCAGTATCTCTGTAAACTCAGGTGGTCTGCAGTGGGCCAGACCTCAAGCTCCCTCAGAAATCACAGAAGTGTTTGTCATAGGCCGTAAGGAAGGAGCAGGTTGTGGTTTGAAGAGGACCTGAAAACTTAGGATTTGGCTCTCAGTACGAGCTGATCAGAATTATGGAAAAAAAGTTTTAGAAGAAAATTGCCAATTGGATCATTTAACTTGAATGAAACTTTGACCAGGCTTGGGCAGGAGTCTTAAAAAAGGTACCTGATGGGTGAGCTCTCAGTCAAATTTTAGCCCATCTCAGGCTTCTTTGCCTCAGCGACTTCCCTGCTGCACTGGCCCCCAGGCAGTGGGCTGCTCAGAGCTGGCACTGTACTTTCAGAAACAGAGGTGTGGGGGTTTGGAAATGCCACGAGCTTTGGTGTCTTAGGCCCCATTGTGATTTGAACCTTTGATTTTGCCACAGGAGGCAGCATGTACATCATAAGAAAGTGTTCCCTCAGCTTTTGCTGTGGGCTTCTCTTTTCCTCCTTCCTCTGCCATGTTTTCCTTCTGCTTTATCCTCTCAGCCATGTGGATGTCATGTGGACTCCCTTATTACTGATGTCCTGACCCACATAAACTTCGCCGTCGCCGACTGGGACAGCAGAGCAATGGCGTTTTTTCCTGGAACTTCTCCATGTAGATGCTGGTAGTTCAGGCAGATTCGTGTGCCCTGCTCTGCTGCACTCACTGTTTGTTGTGAAGTTCTCTACACTTTGTGTTACGTGATGATCTCCTAACTAAACTTGGAACACCGTTATTTGAAGTAGCAGATTTTTCATGTATTCTTTTGAATGGTTTCACTCTGTAAAAAATATTGTCTTTTGGTGATGATAATTTGTTTTAATGCACAGCCTACAGAGGAAAAGGTTTGTGGGTTTAGACATTTCTGCTGTAGATGCACTTCTCTGTTGGTACAGCCTTTTGTAGTTCAGCAAGTGAAATCAGTGTCACTGCCTAGATAGATAAATAGCCCTGGAAATCAACCACAGGAGGAAAGTGCTTGCTTGTCTATTTGACATAAGTAGTTTGCTCAAAGAGTAAGGCTTCTCTTACTGTAGAAATTCAGCAGAGAAATAGAGACCTGTACCTTACTATAGCAGTGAGAATTTCTAAAATACACCAGTAAACAGAACTTTATAATACACAAAACTAGAGAAGGAGCTTGATGCTGCTTTTTGCAGAAGAAAAAAAATCTGCCTGTGGCATCTAAACATCACATTTTCACAGTTAATTTTAGGGAAAGATCTATTTAGGAAGTGAAGCAGCTCTGTGATACCTTCAGGAGTTGTGTGTTCATGTACCTCCTGTTAATGCTGATGTGACATCATCGCCTGAACTCTGTGGCTGCTGGAGTGCCATTTCAGTGCTTTTGTCTAGGGATGGGTGGATGTGATGGTGACTTCATTTTTCTTTAGTTGCTTCCTCCAAACTGTTGTTAACAAAGGTAGTTTTCCTTCTCCCTACATACCCTGAAATATCCTTGTGAGACAGGACAATTTATCAAGTGTGGAAATACTCACTGCTTCTGTCTCTGGGAAGGATTTCTCCAACAATCACAAGTTGTGCTAGGGCAGGTTTAGGTTAGATACTAAGAAAAAAATTTTCAGGCAGAGGGTTGTAAAGCACTGGAAGAGATTGCCCAGTGAAATTGGTGGCNTTTTAGCAGTTGTACTATCCAGGTACTGCTGAATGTTGAAATCTTGTCATTATAAGCATATTCCAGATTAAATGGGCTCTGCAGTCTTCAGAACAGAATACACAAACTGATGCAATCTGTTCTTAAGACAGCAGAATTCTGACCTAGGTTAGGACTACTTCAGGTAGGAATGACTGAGAAAAGTAGTAGGAATCCTGAGTATCTGTCAAGANATCTGTTGGTGGCCCAGGCTGCCCACAGTAGCCAGGAGATTTATTTTGTAATGGACATGACCAGAGCTGCTCCTGAGTCCAAAAGAGAAACTGTGTGTAGTTGTGCCAAAAAGAGAAGTTGAGCAAGCCTTAGAAGAAAACCATCCGAAAGCAGTTGCTGGGGTATAGCAAACTGTAAACACTGCCCAGCTGGAGAATATCCTCTAGCACTTTCTCTGCCTTCAGAGGCATGGTGGTTATGGCTACTCTGCTTTAAGGAATGGTTCATGAACTGTATGATAGAGGAATTTAATCTTTGTATCAGCATGATAATGTGGCATATCCGTGCCCAACTGCAGGGCTCTGTTTCTCAGCACAGAATAGCATTTCTTAGTCTGAAAGGGAATCTCTAAGTGAATTCACAGATTTTTGCTGTTCGTGTTATAAGGAATTAACATTACAAACTGTGACTCTGGAAGGAGGAGTTGGTTTTATTTACCTTTTCAAGTTGAGACAGCTGCTAGAAGAATATAATTTTTTTTTTAAACAACTATCTATTTAGAGGTAAGGCAACTTACATTTACATAAAAAATATGTTTATTTTTTAGAGTAATTGCAGGCATTTTCAGTACTTCTCCTTTAGCTTACTTCTTAAGGATACAGAGTACCTTTATAAGTGTGTAGTAATTTTTAAAGCAATTAAGAATGTGCTGTTTGACCGGGACTTTATGGGTACCNTTGCCCAGTGAAATTGGTGGCATCACTGTCTCTGGAAGTGTTCAAAAACATGTGGATGAGGCCTTTGAGGACATGGTTTAGTGATGAACATGGTGGCTTGGGTTGGCAGTTGGACTTGATCTTAATAATGATTCTGTGATTCCCTCTATGGTTGTGCTTTTGTCTTAGTAGGAACTAATGGACAGTAGCATATGTCTAGTTAAATGTTACTGCAGTGGGAGTTTTTGTGAATCTAATTGTTTTGCCATCTTTAAGTTGCACTTGGTGTCTTAGAATTCAAATTAGTGAAGCTGGGAAAATATCTGTGTGAGCAATAAAAGGTGCTGCGTGGTAAGGATATTGCTAGAGAATAACCTCGTAGATAAAGATACTTGTCAGGTTAGGTAGCACTACATAGGAAGCTGAATTATATATATATATATATTTTTTTTTTTTTAGCAGTT
>VYZQ01040438.1:33884-90832 GCA_013400655.1 Mystacornis crossleyi | reverse complement strand
CAAGTTGAGACAGCTGCTAGAAGAATATAATTTTTTTTTTAAACAACTATCTATTTAGAGGTAAGGCAACTTACATTTACATAAAAAATATGTTTATTTTTTAGAGTAATTGCAGGCATTTTCAGTACTTCTCCTTTAGCTTACTTCTTAAGGATACAGAGTACCTTTATAAGTGTGTAGTAATTTTTAAAGCAATTAAGAATGTGCTGTTTGACCGGTACTTTATGGGTACCTGTGGTTTTTGTTTTGGTTTGGTTTTTTTACTGTCCATTTAGAAACCCGTCAATGAAATGTCCTTGCAGATGCTGAGGGATGACTGCTAACAGTGAATGAAGCGAATTATTGGAAGCATGAACAAAATGGGTTAGAACAAACATATGCTCTGCTTTGCAACAGGTGAGCGTATGCTGCCTGACTGAAATGCTAGAAAAGATTGCCTCGAAGTCATGCATGTTTTAGGAAAATACTTCTGTCTTCTGTTGTTGGCCTGCTCCTGTCTCTTGTTAGCTGGTGGGGAATTGATCTCTAATGTTAAGACTCTGGGATCATATTTCTAGTACTGAGGCAGGTACTAGGTTATTCAGTGGGTGAATAAACTTCATTCATGGTGTTTAGAATTTGGCAGCTAATTCCGGCAGAGCAGTTCTCCCCTGCTGTCCTACAGGTTGCTTTTCGAAGCCCACGTTGTTGCTCTCTGGGGTGGATGGAGAGGAGGTGGGGAGCCCTTTCTGGATGAGCCCTGTTGCTGGTTACAGCCTGAGATGTTTCTGGGGCTGGCAGCATGGTTACAGGAGCCCTGGTGGACAAGCAGTGACTGCTGTTTAATCTGGATGGGTGAGCAAGGGAGAATAAAAATTAGGTGTGACCTCTGATTTCTATCCTGGTGCCTTTTTCTTCCCTTTGAATTCTCACTTTCTGATTCCTTCTGGTTCCTGTGTGGATTCTCAGGGCACTACCAGGGACACACACAACTGTTTCTGAACTTCAAGGTGAAAATGATTTGCAAGAAAGTTAATAAAAGTTCATGATCCCAACATTTCAACCCCACACTTCTAAAATAATTAAGACAGGAAAAAATTATAATGACCTGTAACTAATTCAGAGTTAATCTTTGCGTAGCTGAATTTCTCTTCTCATCTGTCTTTGAGAGTAGAGAAGGAAGCTTTGGTTTGTTTTGAAATGTGATTGTTGTAGTCATGTAGTTGGAGGTATTTGATAAAAGCTCTTTGCCTTTGTTATATGTAGCCACAAATGTTCAATAAAAGAGAATTAAATTAAGAAAAGTGAGAATTTCTTACATGTGATGCTCCATAAGTATTACTTTTAGTATGCCTTACCTTTGATCCCTTGACATGGACCAAGTCTCAAAGGACACTGGAGGGAAATGCCAAGGTGGAGTGGAATCCTGGAATTCCCAACCCAGCCCTGCAGGGTCTGTTAAAATAATCACTGGTGCCTGAGTCATGGTTATCCTTCAGGACGATTTTATAGGTGGCACTGTTTCTGTCCTGTTCTGGTATTTCATGATGAAATTACTTACAGATGGGTTGCAGGCAGAGAAACTAGGGTTGGTGTTTTTTATCTCAAGAGACCTTACCTTTCTTGAATAAAGCTAATTAGTAGTGCTTTGGAAATCAGTTCTGTACCCTTCTTAGGGTCAAAATTAGGG
Organism: Mystacornis crossleyi; assembly: GCA_013400655.1. Taxonomy (NCBI): domain Eukaryota; kingdom Metazoa; phylum Chordata; class Aves; order Passeriformes; family Timaliidae; genus Mystacornis; species Mystacornis crossleyi. Next base: position 89,163 of record VYZQ01040438.1, on the reverse strand, counting down.
ACTTGACAGAGAGAATTAAAGTGCAAATAGGCAGATCCAAAAGTTGGCTATTCAGACACATCTCAAAGTTTCAGCAGGATTTACTTTTTTTTTTTTGCTCTAATATTGCCCAAAAGATGGGTCATGCATAAATAGTTGCATCACTGTGCTAGTCTGTTAGGTTAATATACTACTTTTGTAGTCCACATAACAGAAAATTTGTCATCAACTTCATTTTATAGTACATTTTGTGATTAGAAGTGTTTTCCACCCTTGCCCAGCCTACCTGCCCAAAGCCAAATCAAGCTTCTGAAATTGTAGTGTGAGATTTTAAACTGCTGGCTGCATTGATTGAAGATGTTTCTAGACTGAAAATGAGAAAGACAGAGCTTCATTCTCCCTCAACTAAATATTAGGACAATCGTTTAACTTTCAAAATATGATTTAGTGGCTTTTTTGGGCCTGACACATCCCCTTGCATCAATCACTTGTGCAAAAATGTTAGTATAAAGTTAATACTGCTTCCAGGTAATGGTGATCTGTTTCAAAATATTTGATAGCAAATATTTTGGATTCTGCCTGGTCTTCCAGTTCAGCACTGGTAAGGACTGGGCATGACGATTGATCTTGAGCACTGTATTGGACATTCAGCCACAGTCACTGCTGCATGACATCCAAATTCCCTTGACACACTTTCTCTTGTAGCTGTCAGTTGCAGCACCAAAGTTTTGCAAACAGCCACAGCTGTGTTTTCACGGTACAGCTCAACTGAGTTCTCTCTGATTTATCTGTGTGGGAAGCCTGACGCTGTGATTTGCCCAAGCTGTTTCCGTAGTATTTGGAAGAAAAGAATTGAAATTTTGGGTCTCTTGTCTATAGAGTTTGTGCTGACTCTTCAGGCTCTGCTGGTGAGTGAGTGGTGCAGCTGTTGCAAAGATTAGCCAGTAGTAGTGAAGTAATGCAGCACCTAGAACACTGAATATTTTGAGTGGGAATTCAAAAACCTGAATAATGTAGAACTGGCTGTTATTTCTGTATATTCTGCTGTGAGTTGCTTACCCACTTCTTGTAGAGACCTTCAGTGAAGGAGCTATTCAGGCCTATGTGAATCATATCTATTAGGGATGCTTTTTAGCCAGTTTCAGGTTTGCACAGAATTGTTTGACAGGTAACTTTTCAACTTGCATTCAAATATGAAGTTCTTATAGCTGGCAACCTCTCTGATTTTTTAATCCTCACTTAGTTTGTCTCTCCATCTTGTGTACTGAGATAGGTCTTGTAGAAAACTATCATCATGAAGTTAACAACTTTATCACATTAAATGCTCACAGAGAGTCATAATTTTACAGGTTCTCTTCAGTTCTGACTGTTATTAACTTTGAAACCATAGTTTTGATACCATAGAGAGGTCGGAAGAGGCAGCTCATGGGCTGGATGTTAAAAATTCCTGAGAGTTTTAGGAGAAGAACTCGAGACTGTTCCTCCATTCAGCAAAATCAGGCGAGGCCAAAGCCCTTGGCTATTCTCCAGTGCCTTGCACACCCAAAGTCTGTGTGTTTAACACACACACCAGTTTTATTGCTCGCGTTTTCCACACGTGCACCCCTGACTTTTCCTAAGGGTAAGTCTGTCCTGCTCTCAGAGCTTTGGGACCACCTCTAAATAAGTGAGACTGCTGAAAAGAAGGGAGAAGAAAAGAGAAATTTTAGTGCCACCAGGCAGAAGGCAGTGTGGGAACACAGCTATTTACTGTGTCAAATTCCAAATCCTGATTACTGAAACTGTCATAATACATTCTGAATAAATAGCATTCAGTCTGGAGGATAATAAGAAATGAAGACTCGTGGTGATGCTGCTGTGGCAGTGCTGCAGCAGACACTGTTCATTTTATCCTTAAGAGGAAGTGGCTTACCTTTATACACCTGCAGCACTCCAGATGAACCCCTTCTCCATTCTGCAGACACAGGATAACATCTGACAAAGTGAGGAGGAGTTGAATGTATCCGAGCTTTCATTCTCTGCGTTGGTAACAGAGGTGCAGTTATTTGAAGTATCCAATAGCTGTATGAGAGAAAAAAAATATTTCGGAACGAAAATATCCAAACTAAAAATGCAGCACTATCTTATCCTGTGTTATAATGTGGATGAAGGTTTTGGCAGCATATCTACCAGGTTATGAATGTTTTGAATACACATGTGCCTTAGTAAAGAAGATGCAGCTTAAGTTTGAGTGTAGTCTTGTAAAAATACAAGTCGGACAAGCTTCAATATGAAAAATAAAGTGTAGAATAAAAGCATAACTAGAAAAATGGCATGGACAGCCTCACTGTAGCAAGTCTTCTGTTTAATTAGTAGGCAACCTCTGTTTTTTAATACCCAAGCAAAAAGAAGCTTGGATACAGTAAATCCCAGTGGGTTTTGCAGATGCTGTAATTGCAATAGATGAGTACATATGCTTGAGTATATATGCTGATGTCAGACAAAATGAAGTGGTTTGTTTGAGATCAAAGTTCACCCATCTTGTGTTAATGTAAAGATGAGTACCTTTCCCTGGATCTGTGTGTGTTGATGAAAGGTGGGTTATAATGTTTGTATACAACTGTGAACCATCTGGGCCTGAAACAAAATTGGGACCCCAGGGAACAGGAGGGGAGTGGTGGGCAGTGGTCCACTCGTGCTCCAAGTGGTAGGGGACTAACTGCTGAGCATGGAAACTCAAACTTCATGAGGAACTTTGGAACAAAAGTAATTAAATTGGTCCCCTTTTTAATTTGAGAACAGCATCATTTAGTGTCTAGCTTTACAGTTGTCTCTCAGCATAAAGACAGCCAGGCTATTTTCATATTTTCTGGGAAGATTTATTTGAGGTTTCATTTGTGAGGAAGCCTGTGCTCCAGCTTGTCACTACTGTGAGAATGGGTGGGAGGCCAAGGGAAGCATTTAGTTTACTGGAGTTTGCTGGATTTGTGGGATCCTTTGGCCTGACTTCAGAAGATATTTAGACAGTTATAGCTGACTTGACGTTATTGAAGAGAAATTATGTCTTCTAGCTGTTTAAACAAAATTGTAACGTATTATAGAAAGTATCTGTGTGATAATATGAAAAAAATCTTTACTTTGAGGATGGCGAGGCGCTGGCACAGGTTGCCCAGAGAAGCTGTGGATGCCCCATCCAGGTTGGATGGGCTTGGAGCAACCTGGTCTAGTGGAAGGTGTCCTGACCATGGCAGGGGATTGGAATGAGAGGAGCTTTAAATTCCCTTCCAAGCCAAACCATTCAGTGATTCTGTGGCCCTCACAGATTCATTTTATGAGTTCTAATTTTTCTGACCTCTTTCTCCCCTCCAGAACAAGAGGGAGGGGAAATGGGAAGGTGACTATTGGCATGTCACTTTTTAGTTAAGTCATGAACACAACAGACTAAATGTCTAGGCTCCTGGTAAATTTTTTTTCTTCACACAGACATCCCTTGCTGAGGGCAGGGGATATTGGGTACTTAAGAGTTAAATAATCTTGCTTTGGAAGCAGCTGAACAGTTTACACTCCTTGCTGGGCTGTACAAAAATACTTTTCCTTTGAAGTACTAGGAGGAGTGGCTGAGGGTAAAACCTGGAATGGGGTTGTAGCTAGCAGTTTGCAGTGGGCTTAGCTTGGAGCACGCAGCTGCCTGCAAATGCAGGGTGAGATGGCAGAGAAGGTCAGGGTTTCTTTCAGTCTTGCCATCTCTGTCTCAGTGTGAAGGCTTTCTTTCTGAAATTCTTCAAATGCTATCGAGTTCTTATAAATTTTTGGATTAGGACAGATTGCAAGAAATAGAGATTAAAAATATCCTTTCCCATAAAGGCATGAGAAATACAGGGGTCCTGTTGGCAGTTCCTTGACTGCTTCTGATGTGATCTGTACACACTGTGAAGTACACACTATTGCTGTCTGGGGTGAGAAAGATTCACCTCTGCTGCGTGGTGTAAAGCAGGTCCAACTCTTGTCTGGAAAACACTTTCAGAAGTTGGCTGGAACCTGTGAAATCTCAGGCCTGATGTTGCACCTTGGCCAAGCTGAGCTAAAGTGTAGCAAGAGCTGACAGGAGAATGACTGTAGTGGCACTTGCCCCAAATGGAGGAAACCAAGATGTTTTTCCATGGAGGAAGACGTGATGTTTGTAAGAAAAGCCACTGGGTTAATAGCACTGTGCAGTGGGAAGCTGTGTGCATCCTCTGCCGTGCAGCGTGCTGCAGAGCTGTGCGTGGCACTGCTGGGTACTGCTTCTGCAGGGCAAACCTTTGCCGTGGGCAAAACCTGATGCAGGCTGGCTCTGATACACATGGTGTCTCCTGCCAGGGCCAGTAGTGGAACCAGACAGACCGAAGCTGCTCCCTGATTTTCTAGGGTAACACTTTGTCTCTTGGATTAATAATTTCTTGTCAGTATTTGCATATGTTTTTTGGGAGATGCCATTATATGAAACTGAGGAAAACAAATTGCCTTTTAGCCATGCCACTAAAGGGACAATCAAAAACAATTTAGCCATCAGCTAATGAGGGATCACATTAAAATACCTGGCTATATTTGTTGAAGAGACAATGATGGTAGTGCTGTAGGTCAGATCTCCAAATTTCAAGTTAGTTATCTTTAATAATAATAAGAAGAAGCATGTCCTTTCATCTTTACTCATTTAAGAGTCTGACACTTGGCTGTTGGTAGGATCTGTATTTCTTTCCCTGCTGCTCAGTCTTTAGCTTTCTACCTCTGACTTTTTTTTTTCTTTTTTTCGGAACCAAAAAAGTGTCAAGAATTTAGCTGCCAAAATAGGCAGCGTTTTCCTCTAGGGTTTCTGCTGTTCCTTTGCATGGCTGAAACACAAACCATGAGCTGTCGCGGGCATCTATTCTTTCAGAGGAGCGAGAATGCAGCCGCTAACAGGAGGGCACCGGCAGCCTGCCCACATGTTGTTGCAGCGGCGTGTGTGCAGCCTGTGTGTTCTGTGTGCTGCTGCTCTGGGATCACAGGGCGCACATGCCGGTTCAGTGTGCTCACAAAGCTGCTCTTGGACAGGAATGGGTGCTGCTGCCTTTTCCAAAACTGTGCAGGCAAAGCAGATATTATCAGGGCTGGCCCTGGGGCATAAAATAGAAAGATCAAAGGAAGTGGCAGCAGCACACAGAGGCTCTTCAAAGCCTCAGTAAGGGAGGATTGATAGAGAAAAGGAGAATGCTCTTGCTGATGTAATCACAGCCTGTGAGACAGGTTGGTTTTTCTTTTTTTTTTCTTTTTCTTAATTTAAACAAAGGCACAAAGACAGTCCTTGTTTGTTTAGAGAGGTGAAGCATGTGCCACAGAGATAGAGCAGGGATACCTCAGTATATTGAAGGTTTTCATGAATAGCATGGAGCTCAAACATTATGAAGTGACTGCAAAGTTGCAATTTTTGTTATTTTATGTTGCACAACTTCTGCATGTGGTATTCTCTCACTTGTGGTGTCCATGTGGAATGAAGTAGGAAAATGGCAAAGGAAGGAATGCTTGTTTTCAGCCTTCCTTATTAAAATGGAAGCTTATTTTGTTTCCTCTTGAGAACGCTGGTTAAAAATTTCTGGGATTTGTATGAAAAGAGGTTAAGCACAGGCAAGGTGGAGTTGGAGAGGAAGTGATAAACCAGATCCATTGTCAAGAAGCACAGGCTTGTTCAGGCACAAGCTCTGAATGGGAAAGAAACAGTTGTTCTCCCCCTTTATCTGTGTGGAAAGGGGGAAGAAGAGGTGTGACTTTTCTGGAACAGATGTGCAGGGGTGGAGGGAGTTTTCAATCTGTGTTACAGACCTCACTTTTCTTTATATGCTACAGCTGCAGAAGTGTTTCTGAACCTTCATTTCGCTTATAAAGGTCCCACCTTTATAATTCAAAGGGAACCTTGTGAAATTGTGAGGTAGAGCATGGTGGTGCAGCTTTTCCACCCAAAGGTGTGTGTATGTATGGCAAATGACCTGAGCTAGCACAGTCTGATATCTAAAAGTTACATGTGGACATGACTCAAAGCCTGAATGAGTAAGTACTACCAGAAAGGCAGGGTGTATCAATTAATATTAATTGCATTGATTTTACACGTTTGGAGCTCAGGCAGGACAAGCTCTTCTGCTTAGATGGTGAGCAAAGCCTGCATGCACCTCTTGGTGTAGACTGGAGGTCCATGGGAGGCCGAGCCCGTCCCTCCGTAAGTCTTTGGGGAGCTGTTAACTTCAAAACTTAAAATCAGCTTCACCAGTTTGCGTTGTTTCACTTATTTTTTTACCTAATGGGATTGTCTCAGTCCCAAAATGTGTTCCAGAATGCTAGAGATCAAAGTGGTTATTTCTGCTGGCAAAATCGACAGCTTTCCTTGCCGTGTAGGCCTGAGACCATTTGTAGGGCAGTTCAGATTAGTACACAAAATCGTGGCACTGTGAAGTCTGAAAATCTAATGCGGGAAAGGTGACTGCCTATATTGTTAACTTTAATGCTTTCTTCTGGGGTCAAAGCTACATTTACAGTCTGCTGAATCAGTTTATTACCTTAATAAGGCAAGCAGTAAGGTCCCTGCTGAAAAAGGGATTCATCCTCTTTGTTGTGGAGTATGTGGGATGATATCGGCATTCTTGCGTTGCCTCATGTGGAAATTTCTAAATTTTGCTGGTCAGCATCAGAACTTTTTCTCTTCACCCTCTTGCGTCTCTCTTCCGCCATGCTGCTGCTACAGATGTGTGTGATTTGATACTTGACACTAATAGAAAGTGCTGCAGTACACTTAAAATACTCTGATTTTGGTTTCTACTTACCAAACCTTCAGGCACCAGGAAATTTGCACATCTTACAGAGCTCTGAGATGGGCTCTGACATGTACTTGTGTTACTGCTGCAGGCACCTTCCCCTCGCCATACACAGAGGCTAGAGGAAAATTCTGGGATGGGAATCCTAGCAGTTACCATGGCTTTCTGCTTTAAAATATATTCTTTTTGGAAATCCCATCCACATATGTGAAGGACTGACTGTTACAGACTGTATTAGAAGACAGCAGTTGATAAAGCAGAGGCTGTAGAACAGGATAAATTGGTGGGTTCTGCCATCAGTATGGCATCCCCATTCTTTGCTTCTAGTGAGCAACAGAATGAAAAAAAAGGGGTTTCAGCTGATTTCCTGTATCCTCTACTAAGTTTACTTTTAGAGTTTGAGCAGCCACTTCTGCCAGTGGTGTCTGTGGCCTTTTGATTCATGCAACCAGGTGAATTAACACAACTGCCACACTGAGTTAACCAAAAAAGTTCTGTGCTCCAGAGACTCTCCGGCAGAAACCAGTGGCAGATACTTGTGAAGGAATGTCAGATTAGAGCCAGCAGATGGTGAGAAGTCTGCAGTACATGCTTCCAGGCTCTACCAGCTTGTGGCTTAGGTCTTCCCGTAAGGATCAAGTTCTACAGGAGAGCCCTTGATGGGTTTTTCTGTCATATTTTTTTCCAGTCCATTATTTCATGTGTAGCTTTCTTGTCTAAATTTGAGAGAGCACAGGGAAGGTCTGTTTTGGTTTTGGGGTTTGCTGCATGCTGTGACATTGTACTTTATTTCTGAAGAGCAGTGGAGTCCGTGTTGCTGCACATAGTGCAGGAGATGCAGAACAGCAATTTTATTGGCATGCCTGACAGGTACCTACTTAAATTGCTCACCAACAGGATTGGAGGGAAGACAACTAAATCTCCAGAATTTTTCTCATTCTCTTACTGTTCAGTGTAAATTCTGTAGAGTGTTTTTGAGCTGCAGGGGAAAAAAAATGTTTCCAGGAAGTAATTGTTCTTTCTGTCTCTTCCTAATTCTGTGCAGCAGCTGCCTTGTCTTTAGCTGCTATTAATGGTCAGAGCTTTGTGAACAAAGGAGCGTCAGGCTGATGTAACTTCTTCCTCTGTTAGACATTCCCTCTGAAGCCATCTTTTGTCTTGGTGGCCCTATTGTAACCATTCGTATACTGATGAATGAACAGGAAGCTGATGATGATAGTGAGCAGATGAGTTTGATCATGAACAGGTTTTACTCAGACTCCAGCCTGAGGGAAATATATATAGGAAAAGAGCTGTAGCACTGTCAACTACAGTGTCTGATTTGTTAATTCAGATTTTCTTTTGTTTAAGAAACTAGAAAAGGTTATTAATCGAGGAGAAAATGTGCTAACTTTTTTTACTGAACAACAGTATTACAGGTACAGATTTGGTAAGTCTGTCCGTGGCCTCATCATACAAAGACAAGTTTACTTGAATGGCTGTATTTTTATTTTTGGGATTGTGATTTCTGTTATGTTTAATTAGAGTGATAGTCTCTGCTTGGTGTCCTGTTTGTGATAAACCAGGTTCAAACCCATCCTAAGGGCTCTGAGGAAGATCAGTGCCTCAGGTAACAGTGATTGGTGAGGAGAGAGGGAAGTCGACTTCTCCCCAGCTCTTCCTCCACACACGTTTTAAAACATCTCCTGTATGCTGATGACAAAATGTGTCCTTAAAGCCTAACAAGAACAGCATTAGATGTGGCCTTTTTCTTCTGAACTGGGAGAGGATAGCAAGAGGAGCTTATCAGATGAAGGACTAGAAAGCATGTGTCCAAACTAGTTCATGTAGTTAGCTACTGAAAGGTGATACGATCTTGCATAGAAAACTTCTGTTAATCTGGGTGAATGTATTAAATCAGCTACTATATTACTAAAATAAGGTATTACCATGATGATTTGAGGTACTCTAAAAAAAAAAAAGTGCTGTCTTGTGATATTAGGTACTAGAAGTAATCCAATATATGGTAGAGAATTTTTGAACTAGAATGACTGTCTCAAGACTGATGGTAAATACTTTGCTGTGTACAGTTAGCTACCTGACAGAGACTGCATACTGTATGACAGTCAGTGAAGCATCCTAACGTGGTTTTTCCAGCATAGATGTTTCTCTCATGTGGCCTTTGGTGATTGTGATATATATTCGCTTGCTATAGATAGGTAACCTATTCCCAAAATGCCTCACGGAATGGCCTCTTACATGTATTTTTAAAAATGAACACCAGTAGTTATTTAAATAATACAGACAAAATTAGCGGTTCCCAAGCAGTGGAGGACAGAGGTGTGCTTGTGGGCGTGGTGGTTCTTTTCACAATGCCTAGCCTTTCCTTTTTATTTTTGTGATTCGGCACAGATTCCATTGACTTTGTTTTTATTTTTGTGTCTATCACATTTTCTGCAGACCATTCTCTTTGTTTATATCTGGTTGAAATGCCTTTTAAGGACCTCAGTTAAAGGGATTCTCCCAATCACAGCTGTATGTACAGCAGGTTATCAGTGCTGATCTTGGTTAATTGTAATACAAGCTGGAGGCATGCACCAGGAAGAACAAAGAAGCATCATAAAAAGCCTCTCAAAAATGCGGCTGAGATTTTTTTTCCTTCTTAAGAATAGAGTGTATTCTGAAAACCTTACCCTGGTGTAAGTAACACTGAAAATTTCATGGGATGTTGCAATTAGTAGGAACGGTAAGAGACAAATTATCAGAGAGCAAAGCAGAAGGCTTGGTGAGCACCACTGGGCTTGAATGCTGCATGCAGTGCATCATCAAACTGGGAGACCAGATAAAAGAACAGGTAGATCACAAGCTCTGGGTCAGCTGAGTCATGTAACAGAGTGACATTCACTGAGAAAGACCTGAATTTTATCAGCCTCTTGGAAAAGAGGCTGTTGACAAGAGACTTTGAGTAAAGTCTGATGTAGAGACAGTGATTAAGGAACAATTATTGGTTACTCTTTGAATTACGAGGATTATCAGAGCATTCTCAGTGAAATTCACAAAACAGCTTTACAGTCAAGCAAAAGAATGATATTTTAAAAACAGTAGGTTGCGTTTCTTGCTGTAGGATGGTGTAGAAGCCATAAGGATATGTGTCATCCCAAAGAAATTAGGTAAAAACACGGAACATAGGTGCATTGCTCACTTAAACACAGTATTGTGGGTGAAATCTCAGCTCTGGAAGTCTTAATCACTGATAGCCATAATTAAGAGGCTGTATCTAAACAATAACCATTCCATATTTTTTCTGCTTTTCATATTCTTCAAATTTCTGCAGTTAGCAGCTGTTGGAGGTAGGATACTGTGCTGGTTGGATTTTTGGTCACACCCTGCATGGCTGTTTTTATGACTCGCCCAACACTGCATAGGAATCCCGTGGCAGAGGAAGCAATCCGGTCTGTTGGGAAGAATTCAGCTGCTTTAACCACAACACTGAATTTTCTTTTCTCATAGCATCTTACCTCAGTCACTGCACTGTCCGAACTTTCTGACACGTGAGGGAAATGTCCTGCAGACAGCACTGATTCACCCCACACTGCCGTGTTTTTGGAGTACAGTTTACACCATTAATTTCCCAATCAGTGAGGCATACCTCAGTGTTGAGGTGTGCCAGCAGGAGACACAGCATTAAACCCAAGCCAGTAAGCTTTACTGGACTTATTAGCATGGGCTGTATGCCAGGGCTGGAGCAGCTGGATGAGAAAAAAGGGGGCAGGATGGGGTGGAAGAGAAGTAGTGAAGGGCTGGTCTGGAAGAGAGGAGAAATGAGGCAATAGATTAGTGGCCATAGGAAGGAGGAATCATCCGGAAAGAGATGGGAAAAGGAGGAAGAACTTTTGGCGTATCCTGGAATACAGCACAAGCATCGGAAATTTAAGCCTGAACTGGGCTCATGATTTTAATTGTTTTAATTATGGTAAAAACTGAACGTTAGAAACTTCTGGTACCTGGGTTTTTTCCCACCCATCTATAGGGTGCTGTAATATGATAAGTATGTACATTAATATGGTGTCAGAAAAAGCTGAGAAAACCTGTTTTAGTTTACTGTTCTGTAGAACAGTTCTCTTTTGTAGTTTTTTATTCAAAGTGGAATTGAATTTTGCTCTTAGATCAGGAATAACTTCCTTGTAATGAAAAGGGAGTGCATCAGGTCTCCAGAATTTCAGAAACTTCCATTATTGTTAGTTTGACTTGAAATAACATTAATTGAATCCTTCAGGCACCGAGTGCTAAGTTCCTGCAAGTGCCTTTGATAAATGAAAAAAAGAAAAGAAGTGATAATTAGCTGAGTGCAGAACAGTTCTGATTCTGGTTCAGGATGTCAAAGCATAGGCTGTGAGCAGCGAGTGAAACTGGCCATCAAGTCAGCTTTTGATGCTGACCAAATGTTATGAGTTGTGCCCTGGACTGAGCTGTGGAGCCCGTGTTACATCCAAGTTGGTTATTTCCTGTGCAAACTAAAACAGATTAGGGCTGAAAGAGGGAGGATAAATTGCACAGTGTGTGAAATGGGAATGTGTGCAGAGGCTAGTTCAGCAATGTGCTACGTTAGAATTAAGCACAGCTTTTTATTTTCAAGTCATTCTCTGTACTACGGGGCATTCTTCAGTGGTGACTCAGGGTAGAGCTAATCTCACTCAAAATGGTTGCCAGTTGCCACTTAGAACAATAGGACCGAAGCCACAGGCTGCCATCAGGTGGTAGTTTTTAAGAAGGGCGTTTTTTCCCCAGTGGATTTGAGTGCTTTCTGTCTGGTAACACGAAAGATTGCAATGGGCACTGAATTCTTGTAATAGAAAATGTTGAAACAGTGTGTTACTCGTTGCTTTACCTGAAATGGAGAACCCAGTGCACCAGGGTATTTTTCTTCTATGGAAAAACCCAAATGCTAGACCTTAATCTGTTTTCAGGAGCAATTCTTTGCACCTGATTTACATGCTCTGGTACTGTCCTCTACTTCTTTAAAAGTTCCTCTCTGGGCAGGAGCATTCCCTGTGCTGTGAATGAGGAAGTTAAAGCCGAGGGAGAAAGATCTCCATCCTGTCACCTTCCTCCTTCATTCGTGTAGGATCTGGCATTGAGGCTGCTCTGCTCTCCACAGGGCATGATGCAGCAAGGTAACACAAGTGTGCCTGTGTGCTGCTGAGTGAGCTCAGGCTCAGGAGCCACGAAGCAGGAGGCTGGACCTGACAGAGGATGGCTGCTGTCTCCTTAAGAGGCACCTTGCTTGCACCAGCGCCTCAGAAGTGGTGTGAGTAGCTTTGAGAGAATTCTGGACCCATGGGCTTGGGGGGCGGATGTCAGAGGAAACAGGGGAATGCATCCAATTTTTGCTGGGACCAGCTGAGGTACAGTGAAAAAGTCATCTCACCTTCCAGTAAAGGAGATCACGTTCTGTTGTCCATCCTGTTGTAGAGCCTCGTCTTTTGTAGTTGCAGCAGAGACTTTGGCTTCCCCTGCATTTCCACAGTATATAGGCCAGAGAGATTGTGCTGGCTGGAGCTGACAAAGAAGTGCATCTTAAACCAGGTGTGATGCTTGGACTTTGCCAGAAAATGTGCAAAGCAGGGGCAGAGCATGAAGGATGCTGAGGAAGTAATTTCTTGCGAACTTGATGCTGGAGAAAGAGGAGACAGTTTGGAAGCAAACAGAAGGCTGTGTCTATTTGGAGGCCTCTGCGTTCCCTTTTGGGTCCTTTCTGTCTAAAAGTTACCTTGCACCTTAAAATGTTTTCCTGTGGCAGAAGCCATGAGTACAAATCCTTTGAAGTGTATGAGGTTATCAGATAAAAGGACGGTCAAATGATGAATTTTGGAGAGGAAAGTTTGGAGCACAAAGTGAGGAAGAAGCAGGGATACGAGAAGGCGTGTGGCAGCTGGAGTTGGAGACATAACTTCTGTAAATTTTACTGGTTTCTGTATTGGTCCAGGATGGTTTATAAAAGGTTAACAAGAATCAGACCAGAAGGCAAACTTTGAAGAACAATTTAAGATGAGCACTACCTTTAGACTGTAAAAAATGTCTCAGGGGTTTTCTTGGAACATGTTTTGGTTGTTGCAGTGTAAGCTAAACATAGAGAGCAGGGGAGTGCTTTGTAATTTATGATAAAATTCAATACAAGAATATGATAGTTATCCTTAAGTCAGCTATTTATAAATTCAGAAATCTAAAAGGTTGAGCTGTAGAGAAATGTGTGCAAAGCTAAGAGGTAAGGAGAGGTGTCCAAAATAGTCTAACTCTGTAGCAGCATAACAAAGAAATAATGAAGACCCATAATACCCATAGCTGATTTCAGTATTTTTCTTCCTAAAATGTCTTAAGAGAGATGTGTGAAGGGATTTGCAGTAGTCAGAATTGATTTATGTCAGAGCAGTGAGGAGACTGAACAGAGTATTCAGTGCAGGTACTTTCATTTCAAGACATGGGAATAAATAAGATTCCTTAGAAATAATGCAGTGTAGGAGGAGCAGCTGAGGGAGAGTGTGGAGAAGACGATGCTGGAAAGTCTGGTCTGGGCAGTGAGAGCAGGCAGTGCTGGAATCCCACCTCTGCTGAGCCCGTGCCTCAGGGTTGTGCTGCGAGCTCTGGGAACTGAGAAATCATTACTCCTCCAGTGAGCTGAGAGCACATCTGAGGCACAGTCTCAGAGATGGGGGATTGATGGTCTCCATCACATCACCCTGAAAGACACAAAATCAGTGTTCTCTTTTAGGCTGTTTAATTTCCATCGTATTCACAAACTTTGAAGAGCATCTTGTGAAGCACCGGCTGAAGGAACTTTTCTCTTGGTCAGAGATCGTAGGGTTCATAGAATCTTGAAAGAGCATGTATGTAAATATTCAAAGATTAGTTCACATACTAACCTGAGAAACAGAGTACATCTTTAGGCTATGAACTATGATGTTTCAGCCTTGAAAAACTTTTTTTTCATGCTGACTAAAGCTGACTGTATCGCTGATCTGTCTTTTCCTTCCCTGGTGGTACTTCCAGACTAACTTGAAGTCAAGGTAGTGATCAAGAATTTTCTAAATATTAAAAGCTTTTTTGCTGACGGCTTTTTTGTATCGCGTCCCAGAGGATTTGTTCAAACCATGTAACTTCGGGGCCATTTGAATTAGCACTCAAGCTGCCACTGTGCTGACAGCAACTGAAACTTCATGCTCCAAAACACACGCTCAAGAAGTGTGTCTGTTCATCCTTAGCAGATGCCAGCTGCTTCCCTTCTTTGTGTGTTTTGGGGAAGATACTGGGCATGAGGTGGGAGGTAAATATAATGAAATTATTTCTATCCTACCATTACTTGATAATTCAACAACTGAATTTTTATGTTCTGTCGGCTAATTAAGTTACTTAGTAGAATCAGTACTTTGTTATTATTTTCTATCTGGGAAGGATGACAGTTTTCTAAAATAGAGTAGCTCCTAGCTTCTGAGAATTACAAAGTTAAAATTTTAATTTTTAATTATTTCCTAATTTTTTAATTCTTTTGTTCATAATAGAGCAATTTTGATTCTTCTTTGCATTCAGATTTTATTTAATCTGTTAGATTTCACTGCTTGCATTTGCAGCTTCTTTTCCTGTATTTGAGGACTAGGGACATAATTTTTACATTTGGTCATCATGTGTGTATTTAATAAAAGTGCCTCAAAAAGTTATGAGAATTCTAAGAAGCAGAGTCTGGGATTGTTCTTATGTGGGCTTCTAATTTTTATGCAAATGTTGCAGGTAGCCAGAAGTCTGTGTTCTTTATTATTCCACAGTATCTCCAAGAAAAATAACACATATTTTGTTGGGTAGTGTTTGCAGGCAGTGTTTATTATGTGACTGTCTCCCAGGCTCCAGCTGTGAAGATGTATTTATGTTTTCTGTGAGAGTGAAACTACAGCTGGCTGTGCGTTATCTGCTGTACCTTTTCCATCCCTCTTCTAAGCGTAGTCACTGAGACAAAATTTTAATTTTGAACTGAGCAGAAAGTTGATCCTTGCTGCTGCCTTCTGCCCACTGCAGCATATTCTCCACGATGTATCTTGGTGAGTTTAAACAGTAGTTCAAGTATCTCAAGTGCAAAAATGGGCGGAGAGAAGGATTAAAATATCCTAACCCTTCTCTTTTGTGCCTCCCCTGAAGCAAAGTGCAAAGCTGCCCACTTTATATTGCCAGCTCCAGCTTTATCCTCCATCTCTGAATTTCCCTGCAGCCCCAGGGGAAGCTGCACCTCTGTGGCTCTCCCACAGCTGCTGGACTTTGATGAGGACATGCCTTCGCTCTTTCCACTGGCCTCCCTTGGCAACCAGCCCTTTGAAGATGACCTCTTGCTGTTTGCCTGTTGTCTCTCTTGTGTTGGATTATAGATGAGAGGTTGGCGTGAGGGGAAGGGGGATGGAATGGAGTGTTGTGCATTTTAAGCCTCATTTCTTTCTGCATTCTCACCTTTTTTTTTTTTTTTTTTTTCTTTCATCTCTGGCTTTTACCTCTCTATATAGATAAAATGTTGTCATGTATATGGAAAATGATTTCTGGCAGAAATAGAGAGTTCCTGCTTGGCATGTGTATATAGGACAAAGGAAGTTCGATTAGTATTGTGGTGTAAGAACTTTGCATTCTTCTGTAACAACCTACTCACATTAGTTCCCTTCCCCCATCCCTCTTTTTAAGTACAATATTGTTCTTAGTTATAGTGCAGCCTTTCTCTGTGTGCATGTTCTCTGTTCCTCTTCCCTCCCTCTTGCCCCAGAGAATGCTTCCTCTCGGAGACAGGACAGTATAATCACCTTGTTAATGAAGACCGTGGTGTGAAATGGAAAGGGATGCACTACAGCTCTGTGGCTGGGTCACATTTTGCATGGACACTGACTACTTTTGGAAATCCAAACCATGAGACTTTGCTAAATACTGAGAATATCCTTCATGAGAGTCTTATAGGGACAGTAGCTGTAGGGTAAGAAGTATGGTATTATAGGGGATCAAACAAAGCGTAGGAATACACATCCAATTTTCACTACGGTGAGGGGTGAACAGGTGAGGTTATTTAGGACAGAGCATTGCAAGTAACAGTGTTTACACACTTTTACGAATTTTACCATGTCCGTGCTCAAATTTTCTCAGTGATGAAATTACTCTAACCTTTATCAAAGTGTTGTATGTAGAACAAAATGGTAGTTGAAATTGCTTTTGGATATTAATGAATAAAGGCAGGAGTAACACATGTTTGAGGGTATTTTACAGCAGACATGAAAAAAATAATCTGGATGTACCTGTGTATACAGCTGGAATGCCTCAGTGCAGCGTACCACCCAAAATTAGAAGAATAGGATGTGAGGGGTACCTGTGATCTCCAGATGTAACTAGTTTCTCCTTATCTGTAATACTGCTGTTTAATTGGATCTTCTAGTACTATATTCCCTTTCTAACGCAAAGGATGCCTCAGAACTAATTTGTGTTATTTTCAACTCCTCTTTCTCTTCTTCCCTACCCTTCTCTGCTTGTCTAGCAAAGTTCCCCACAAATCTGAATGCAAGCAAACCAGCTCTGCTTGTTAGTAGCTTATTGCAAAATACACCAAATAATATCTTCCCTTGTCAGAGGTCCTAGAGGACTCTGCAGAAGCAAGTCAGCTCTTACTACATCAAGAACTGTTTGGAAAGTCAGGATCTAGACCAGTTCAGGTGTCAGAAAAATGAACTGTAGTGAGTTTGGACATCTCAAATCAGTGCACACATACAAAGAATAGTCACTGCTGGTCTGGAGTCTCGAAGCACTGTGAAATTTTGGGTCAGCATCAGATCTGCCAATCTGTCTGTTAAACTTCCTTGCTAAAATACAACCTGCAAATGAATAGTTCTGAGACTTTTCAGAGCTGTGTGCTTTTGTAAAATGAAATACTACCTTCTCTGGTACGGGCACGTGTGTGTTGTCTTTTGAGTCCCTCCTAACAGTCTTGGAATTTTTAAATGTGCGTTGTGTGTGCTTTTGGCAAGGGAATGCAAACGGAAACTTCTTTTAGGGTTCCTTATACGAACAGCTTCAATCAACTGGGTTTGGTTGGTTGGTTGGGGTTTAGTGTTGTTTGGTTTGGTTTTGTTGTTTTTGTTGTTGTTTGTTTGGGTTTTGTTGTTGTTGAATAGTTGTATTCATTATTTCTGGGCCCCAAACACTCCCTGAGGTTGAACAAGTAGATCCCATTATGCTGTACAGTCTTTGTGAGGGTGTCTTCATACTTCCTACTCCATTTTCTGCTAGAAAACTTAGTTGCAAAGTATTGGTAACTCTGTATCAGGCCTTTAACTGAAGCCAGGGAGATTACATGGCACTGACCTGATACATTCAGATATAAGTCCCCGCTTGAGTGCTATGGGACAAATGCAGTTTTTCATGAGATGTAAGATAATCCTGCTTTTCTGAGCCAGTTATGATTATGTCTAAAGTTTTGGTAATTAGTGCGTTTTGGGGGTCCATCTTGTTCCTTATAGAGCCAGAACTCTTTTATCATGTAGCAACTGGCCGCCTTCTGCTAGAAGTAATTTATGAAGGTATCATTTTACTCCAGATTTTCTCTCTAGTTTCTCCCATTCTTAGTGACATTATGCCAGCATCTTTCCACCAATTTAAAGAGGGGGGGAAAAGCCCCACAACTGTAAACATGAGTTTGTTCTCCTTTGCTCTGTCAGTACTATGGTAGGAGAACGCGGTGTAATCAAAGCACTTAAATTCCTGAGAGAAGACATCTTCCTTCAAATCGGCTACAAAATGTACATCTTTTCATGGGAGTTTTGCTTTCTGAGACGCTTTAAAGGAAGGAGACGCCAGTTTTCTGTTTGAATGGACCAGGAGCTTCCTTTGCAAAGCGTTTGGAATAATTAGTGTCCGGTGTAATTTGTTGCAATAGATGGCTCAGCTGCATAGCTTGGGCAGTACAATCACTGCTTGTGCAGCAAATCTGGTGCAACCGTGCTGAGTTTAGATTTATATCTGTCTGTTACTGTGCCCAGGCTGCGGGTGTCTGGAGTGTCCCTGAGCTGGGGCAGTCCCAGCAGGAGGATGCCTGGGAACACGCTGCTGCTGCCAGGTGTGTCTGTCAGCTGGCAGTTCTCCGCCTCTCCGGAGGGATTTGAAGCTGGACCATGGCACAGGTGAATTGAGTTTGCTGGTGAACTAGGTCAGCGCTAAGATCCGGTTCCCTAGTTCACAAAACCTCCTCTGGCTGCTCTTCAGAACTTACTGCTCCTTTTCACAGGAGCTGGTGGACTTTGTGTAGCACTGGCCAGTCTGCACTGTAGAATTTGCCCGGTCTCTTCTGCATGGTGGATGCGTTCAGCTGAGTATCTCTGGTTTTACATTTAATTGCAGCATAGACTGGGTTTCTCATCATCCCTTTTGGCATGCTTCCTGGAGTAAGTGGACTGTGAGAGGATTTCAGGAATGCCTGATGCTCTTGCTGTAGAGAAAGTTTAGTGGAAGCCACTTGTGGGTTCAATGCTGACCGCTGGACTGGAAGGCATGGTCACAACTGATAGCCAAGAAAAGCTCACTGCTGAAATGCTCAGGTCCTATTGTGTTACATTTTGTGGCAGTTTGGTTTTTTGCAGGATGTACTTCCTTAAAACAGAAAAAATATGCCTGAAAGGGAAAAGAAACCGTATTTTAATGGCGTTTTCACTTATGCTGGAGAATAAATGTTCTTCTCCGCATGGCAAAGCTGCAGGGTGATGGGGAAGTGCTTCTGGCTTTCACCTTTTCTAAAAAGGCTGCTATGTTCCAGCTACAGCCAGCATAAAAACCCTCATGTTTTATCATGAGGCTGCAGGAACAATAGGAATGCCTAACTTTTTTTTTTAAAAACCCTGCTCTTTAGTTCTTAAAGGATTTCTCCCCCCATTTGTACTTTTGGATTGCTCATCTGTAATGGCACGTTCTACTGATATTTTTTCAAACAGTGTGACAGTGGAGTTAAGGCCTGAGTCTTTTCTTTACGGTGAGGGTGGAATACTACAGTCAAGAATGCTGGGTTGAAATACTGCAGCAAGAACCTTAAATCACTTTTTGGTAACAGGTTGCTGTGCGAATACAGAAGAGTAAATGGAGATGGAAAAGTTAAGTTCTGCATTCTGCTGTATTTGTAGGTAGTAGGAATAAAGAGTCTTGTGCTGATGCAGTTGTATGAGTAGCTGCTTTATGTTAAAGATCAAAATCGCAGTGGTGGTGACAATTAGTGATAAATCTCGATCAACTAAGATGACTCGTCTGTCTTGGAGAATGAGTACAAAGTAATTTTTTTTAATTCTTAAGAAGTAGTTTCTCTTTTCATAGGTAAGGAGCTAAAATTTCAGAGGAAATGCCAAAAATTAGTGTTGTTAACACTTAACTTGACTGGTTTTTGGCCTTCTTGGTTTCATATTGGTTATTTTAATAATCATTTAAGCTTTTTGTGTACCTGTTCACTGGCAGAGCATGGGAAACTGAGAAGTCTTTGATACAGAGTAAGCACTTCTTAGCAACAACTAAAACATCAGTGCATTATCAACATTATTCTCTCACTGAATATAAAACACAGCCTGGTACCAGCTACTGAGAAGGAAATTAAACCAGGACACTAATCTGCATCTTGGCAGTTTGTCAGCAAGGATGTTGAAGGAGAGCTCAGATGCTTCACTGAAGTCGAGGTAGATGACATCCACAGCTCTCCCATCATCCATGGAGCAAGTTGCTTCATAAGAGAAAATATTGAGATTAGTCAAGCATGATTTATACTTAGTAAATCCAAATTGTCATTTTCAGCTGCCATCTTGTTTTTTATGTACCTGGAAATTGCTGTCATAAGGATCTGTTCCATAATTTTCTCAGGTACTGAAGAGAGGCTGACTGCACTGGGGTTTCCCAGATCTGTCTTTTTGGATTTTGCAGATGAGTGTGGCACTCTTTTCATGGTATCAGGGGCCTTCCCCCAATCTCCATGACCTGTGAAAAATAATAGTGCCTGACGTTGCAATTACAGCTGCCAGATCCAGTAAGACACCTGAGGCATCCTCTCAGATTCCTTGGACACCTGCATGTCTGGTTTGCATGGATGATCCCTTACTCGACCCTCCTTACAGCTGCTGGTTGCTTGCTTTGTTACTGCTCTGTGCCAACCCCATTCAGTAGCAGACATTTATTGTTTGCAATTCTTCTCGCTGTTAATATACTTATTAGTCTTGATGTCTGTTGCCAGTTTGTGCTCCTAATGCTTTCCTAATTCTCTACATCTCCAAGGAGTATTTCTATATTTGTCTTTGTGAGTGTGCCCCTTTTTCCATGTCTCTGTTCCATCCGACTTCTGGTGAGTCTAGCACCAAATACTGGATTGTCTCTGAATCAGACACTCTGCATCCTCTAGGACTTTTTGGTGAATGAAGTTATTTGTTAAAATCTGTTTGGTGACTTACTGCATTTTGAAAAAATCATGTACACAGTCCACTTCTTGTGTTTAGTAAGGCTGGTTTGACAGGGCAGATAATTACTACAGAAGTCCCAGCAGATGTGTACTGGTGTTTTTTCTGCTCCCTGTAAAACACTTACGTTGTTTGGTTGCCTTATTTCGCTTGAGCCTCCGTACACTTCAGACTTTGGATCCTTCCTTTAGAAGAAGCTTCCCTGGGAAATGGGATTGGAGGAAGGAAACAAGACCTAGAGCTTGGAAGTGGTGGGAGGACACCGAGGGGCTGGGTAGCTGAAAGTATCTGAAGTCTGAACTGAGTTATCAGGCTCTGCTTCCCTACACCTGGGGTGAGCCAGGAAAGGAACTCTCTTCCTTTCAGTTACCAGAGGCTACACCTGGTTTAGGAGAAACCTTTCCCTGATGATAGAGTTCCCATTCAGTGACCCGTTTTTTATGTTTTCTTTTGAGCACTGCAAAACCTCATAAATTTTATTTCAAAAGCCTGTCTGGTGAAGGAATGTGAGTTCATGTGGACAGAGATGAATCCATGCCAAGTGCATTCCAGGTGGGAAAGCTATATGGAGTGTCTGTTGTTTCAGGCTGTACAGCAGTAAAGCATTCAAGTCTTCACAAAAAGACTGAGTAGTTCTGCTCCTTTTTAGAGGCTTGTGCACTGTAGTGTTTTGAATTTGCTTTTAACTGTCACTGTTTGAAACTAATGATAATTTTCCGCCTCACAGAAAATAATTAGTTTTATTGTTGCCATTGTAGTTTGTCCATCATCTCTTTTGTTTAGTGTGTTTAAAGTGAAACATGTCTGTGATCCAGAAACACCCCGGGCCTGATAGATATTTTCATTTAGGCTTACTTTTTGTGTCCTGTGATTCTGTGATTAATTCACTTGTATTGTGACAAGAAACCATGAGAAGACGACAGACGCTTGCACTGGATGAGTCGTGTCACAAGCACCATCATCCCCAGTGGATGGTGTTTCACTGCATCTGGGCAGTGAAATCAGTAGAAGTAACACCAGTGCTTCAGGCTTGAATTCTTAAATTCACATGCTCTTGTTGCACTTTTAGTTGATATCCCTGGTTTGGAAAATTACGGTGTATTTTATCTGTCATGATCTACAGAGATCACTACAGTGTAAGCTTGTGGTGTCCAAGCAGAATCTACCAACTACTTGTGGCTTGGAGTGGTGGAGTGCTTTTCTGGACAGAAGCTTTTCTGTCAATGAAGCCCATGTCTTACTGGCCTTGGTGCTGATTTTGGGGTTTCTTCTGTGTCTTTAATACATGTTTTTTAGAATTACGTTGCTGGGTTGGCACTTCTGATCCGCACTTTGAACGTAACAGTTTTTTATTTGAGAACACAGACCAAATCCTGCCATATCTGCCTTCGTGTCCTCTCTTTTGTGGTCTTTTATGGGACGTGGGTACGTCCCCAGAGCCCTTCTATGTTACTTGGTGGTCTTAGGTGGTCTAGAATTTGTATTAACTTTCCCACTACAAAAGTGTATTTCACTCTTCTCTGCTTCTGTCATTGATCTGTGAGCCTTTTTTGAATCTTTTAGTGCTTGATACCTGCTGCTTGATACATACACCTCAGCTGATACTAGCCAGTATTGTCATCTGTGTTTTGTCCAGGGCAGCTGTGAACACATGGCACTCTTTGAATCCTTCTTAATGCATGCAGCTTTTCAGCCTTCCTTCTTGGCCGATTTGGTAATGTGAGATGAGAGGATTTTCTTCCAAGATTTTCCTCTAGTTTTTGGACAACATAAATGTCTGCTGGAAGGGAGAATGTCCTGGATTCTGTTCTTACCTTCTTTCTTCTGACTGGAAGGTAGAAGCTCTGCAAAGCTGCACTACAGGAGTGACCACCCTTTATGATCTTTGAAGCTGCATATCAGTTTTTTCATACAGTAGGACACAGAGTCCTGCAGTTCTATCTTGGAGAACCATAGAGACAGGGAATGTGGTTAGTGGTTTGTCAGAAAGAGATGAGTGCCTGTTTAGGTGTCTCATTGTTCCACTGGGGTTTAAGATAGAGTCAAAATGATACAGTAATTTCAGCCTTGGCAGCTTCTGCTGGTTTATGGTTTGCTGAAGGCAGGAAACAAATGATGTGGAAGCTTCCATTTAAGCAAAACTCTGTTCCTGGTGTGTGATACGAACCTGGAATGAGACTTACAGGACCCATAGTCTGGGTGGTACCTGATTGTGTCCCTGATTGCTCCATTCATAAAATCACATAATCATAGCATGGGTTGGGTTGGAAGAGACCTTGAAGATCATCCAGTTCCACCCCCTGCCATGGGCAGGGACACCTTCCACCAGCCCAGGTTGCTCCAAGCCCCAAGCTCCATCCTGGCCTGGAACACTTCCAGGGATGGGGCAGCCACAGCCTCTCTGGGCACCCTGTGCCAGGGCCTCCCCATCCTCACAGGGAAGAATTCCTGATCTAATCCCCTCCCTCGTCCTGCTGGTCATGCTTCTTTTGATGCAGCCCAGGATGTGACAGGCTTTCTGGGCTGGGAGCTCCTGTTGTTGGGTCATGTCCAGTTTTTAATCTGCCAGTACCCCCAAGTCCTCCTCCACAGAGCTGCTCTAAATCTGATCATCACTCAGGCTTTGTAAAAGGAAGAGAAGAAGCTCTTTCAGCTTTAGGCTTATACTGATTTCCAGGGACATAATTGCAGAATGTGTTTGGTGACTTTGATCCAGAGGGTCAATCACACTTGGAAGCTGTTCCAGAATAACAGTATTCTGGAGGAAAGTGGCAGTGGAAAGAATTTTCTGTTCCTTTTGGCCTTCTTTCTTCTTTAGTCCTTTTTCTCTGGACTGAAGTGGGTAGAGCCATTATTTATTGTATGGTTGGGAAAAAAAGGCCAAAGCTTTTCTATACACGAGACAATGTGTAGAAAGATCCTGAGCTGTTCATATGGCATTTTGCAAAACTATAATGCCTTATCCTGGCAGACATAAAAAAAAGGCAAAAGGGTGAAAGTTTTCTTTTAATCACCGGGACTTTTTAGGTGATAGAGTTACAGAGCAAAGTATTCTTCATCTCTTGGTTTAATGTTTGTCTGCCCTGTAACACTAACCCACATAAAATTGGTGCGGCTCTTTATAAAGTTATTTTAGACCCTCAGCAATGTGTACAGATTTTGTAACCTTGGATAAAAGCACCTGAGTCGTGGTTTCAGTTTTACCCTTTTAGGCATGTGCAAAGTGCCCCAGCATATTTCAAGGATTTTGAACTAGAAACTTCTTAGATATGGGTTATGGTTTCAAAGCTCAATTGATACACTCTATGTCAAGGGAATTACATCAAGGGAATGGTTCTCTGTTTCTTTAGATACTTAATATCGATTAAAGCTTTGTGTTTGCTTAAATGATCCCATGGACTCTTTGTGGAGTTAATCACGTTGGTATATATGCCCTGGCGGTTTTGGAGAGAGCACTCGGCCTGACTCCATCCTCTGTTTTTATGTCTGTGCTGAAGAGTTTATCCATCAGATACTGAGTTTACAGAGTGGTGCATCTTCCAGTGATAGTACCTGCCCCAAGCTTTTAGCACTAACTTAAATTGCTCATCTGTGTGAGACTATAGACAGGTCAGCAGTGCGTGATAGTAACTCATTTAGGAGAAAAAAAAAGGAGAAAGGCTGAATTAAGAGTTGGGCAGATGATTCTACTCTGTCTACCTAGTACCCTGTGGCTTGTTTTTTTTCTTAGAATGGGTCGGTGATGAATCTTGAAAAGTGAGTGGTAGGAAAATCCCTGTATTGTGTCAGTTCACCGTCATGTTTCCCATATTTTACAGTAATCACTCAAGTTATTTGGAAAGTTAGGGCCCCACCAGATGATATAAATAGCACTTCATGTATTGTATCACTTGCAAAATGGAAGTCAGGTGATAAGACATGGGAGAAAAGGAGAAAAGGACAAAACGACAAGCTGGTGATGCAGAAGTGATGGTAGGATTAGGGGCCATTACATGGTGCTGCTTTGCATGGATTAGTGAGGGGTATATATATGTAAATTATTGAGCAGTATAATCTCCTCCTATTATAATCAGCTACCAGAAAGCAAAGTTGTTACAGTGTTGATATCAGTTTGTGGTTTTCTTCAGCTAGTTTGATAAAGTTGAGATTTAAGAAAAGGCATGAAACTGGGTGAATTACAGACTTGTTTTTCAAGGTTATATATGTTAAAGCCTGGGAAACAGGCAAGAGTCTGTGGAAAAATCTAAGGGAAAAAGAGAAGAAGGAGAAGACAGTATACAGTGTAAGAAATTAGATGTATGACACTCTAGTTTATACACAAAGATATTATCCTAATGAAGGACAGCAAATTTGGAAAAGACAAAGTAGATTAAAAAAATCGATATGTAGGAAGCTCCTTGCCATAATAAAATTAGAGTAACTACTCTAATTAGAGTAACTACATAAGTGTTGGGAGGAGGAGGAACTGATTAAATATCTGAAATTAAAGACCTATTGTTGCCTAGTGTAAGAAACACAAAATGTCTAAAGGGGACTAAAGTTTCTCACTTCATGATAGCCTTCCCCCCTGCGTCATTTGGGTTCAGAAAACAACAGAGAATGCTTCACAATGGCTAGGAAGCTCCTTGTACCTTACTTTGGTTTACATGATAGGCTTGTTTCAAAGGATGACAGCCTGTTAATTCTGTGCAATTATTAAAAAAAAAAGGTGATAATGGCTCTGAAACACGGGGTCTGGATCTTAATGATGTGTAAAGCTTTTATGAGTGACTCTGCCAAACAGTTTGTATTATTTCTGTCGGTTTGCAAGGAAACGTGGTTTGCAGTACCAAGGGGGGGCTTTGTAGTTAAGTATTTTATATCTGAGCAAAGGACTTAAAATCACATTTAACTGTTAGCCTTAAATGATTTTTCATAACTAAGATGACAATCAGCTTACATAAAATTGCTAAGATTTTGTACTCATAGCATGCTTCAGAAATATACTGAATTCTTCATATATGGAGCCTCACATTTCAGTTTTTCTGGTGTACCTTAATAAATAAAAGTGTATTTGTTTTAAGTTAAGGTATTGAAAAGCAGTATGTATGTATGTTTTTGAATTCTACCGACTGGCTGAGGGTTTCTTTCTGATTCTATTTCAGATGCATCCACTTGGACTGTGTAATAGCAATGATGAGGAAGACCTGTATGAATATGGCTGGGTAGGAGTGGTGAAATTGGAACAGCCAGAGTTGGAGCCTAAGCCATGCCTCACTGTCTTAGGAAAGGTAAGGGGAGAGTTTGGGGCTGCGTGTAACTGTTTCTTGGAAGGATTAGTTCCTTTCTGAGAAAAATGAGCAAGAAATAAACCAAGGGAAAACTCCCTTCACAAAATATTCCTGTTTTCACACTAGGTACTTCAGGGAAAGATGCTGTCGTAACTCAGTTGATAGAGATGGTGACAGGAAGCTGAGTATTCACTTTTTTGAGCTCTGTGGGAACCTAACAAAGATGAAAGCAGAAATGGCTGTTTAGCAGAAGCAGTGTTGGAGCAGAAAGGGTGAACTGCAACTGTGATTCTTACTTGGTCAAAACAGTCAAAACAGAAGCATCTTACTGGTTTTCCTTACATACAATTTTCTGAGAAGACATACATTAATTTCCTCTTTTAGGGGAAAGAGAAGCTTTCAAACCTAGAGAGATTTCTTTGCTTTCATCGCAGGATAAATACCTCTAATAACAAGTGAATCTTACTGTACTGGTCAGAGAAATAAAAATTTTCATCTTCCTGAAATCTCGTCATGGAATGGGGCCTCTGGAATTAATTAAATTAATTGCAAAACTTTTTCCTTTGTTTTATGGGGTGAAGTCACTAAGATGCCATTACTGCTCCCAGATATGTCAAAAAAGAAAACAGAAAGGTGACCTTTTCTGTTCACACCTTAGAATTTTTGAGTATTGAGGTTAGTATATGTTGACATTTGAAGTCTAGAGGAGTTGAAAGTGTGTGAAAGAGCATAGGCCTACCTACAAGTTCTACCAGTAACTGAGTAGTCGAAAACTACTACCTAACAGGGGTTCATCCTAAAATCCAGCTGCCTAAATTTGGTAGGATTGTATTGGTGACTTCAGGTTAGCTGTGTATCAGGCAGAGAATAAAATCGTAGGTTGACATTTTTTAGGTAGAACTTGGCTCTGTAAATTTATAAACCAAACTTCTAAAAACTTCACCTTTCTGAGGAAACGGGAAGCCATCTGCTTGTCTCAAAGTTGCTGTAGGTTTAACTGGTGCAAAACATCTCTTTAAGAAGTGATTTCCCTTTCTATTGAATTTCAGTATTATACAACTTTTTTTTTTTTTTTTTTCCAGCTGGGAATAATGTTTGTGTTGTACAGAAATTATAGCTGTTGCTTCTTTGTTCTCACAAAGATAAAATCTGAGGATGACGTCTTGTAAGGATGGGAATTAGAGAAGATTCAGTCCTGAAAGATGCATTCTAATCCATAAGTAAACTCCAGGAGTAAGTTTAGCCTTGAGGCAAACCATTTCAGGAAGGAGTCTGTTCAGTCCCATCTGTCAGGCGCTTGAAAATTCTGTGAGGGAATAGATGTGCAAAACGAATAAGGAAAACTGAACCACAGGTACACCGCACAAAAAAAAAGTTAATAATATATACCTGACCCACTGCTATGGGCCCAAATCCCACCATGTCCTCTATACTCCCAATGTCCCCAAAGCCACACCAATCTCCAGAGTAAGTCCAGCTCAGTATCTGCTGAAGTTACCTTCCTAAAGCTTGGCCTGCTGAACAGCAGACTCTGGCTTTGCTTCAGGAGCTCTGTAGCATCTGCTTTGATCCATAATGATGGTGATGTGACATAGGGTGTGTCCAGAGAGTCTGGGCATAGAGCTCCATATGTGTCAGTTGATATGTAGCAATTTCAACAGGTGAAAAAAGTCTGGCCAGGCTTCTAGTCAATACTGCACTGCATTTCACTGTTCTGTATTTTCTCTATTTATTCTTCTCTTCCTGAAATATTTCTTCCCTATTTCATGCTCTCTGGTGTAGTTTCTCCTCTCCATCTTTTGTTTGCAACCCTTCTGCTCAGTTCTCACTATGCTCAAGTTATGTCCTGATTTAGAAGGACTTCTCAGAATTCTTGAAATACTGTTGAGTGCAGGTAGCAGCAGGAACATCAGCCTTGAGCTTCTTTCAGGTTTGTCAATTAAGTCAGCCTGGTTATCTCACCAGTGAGAACGAGTTGTGTTGCGATTGCCTGGGTCTCTGAAAAGTTCAGTTTCCATGCAGTTCGGTACAAATTGCTCTGTGAGGATTCAGTGTGGCCTGTAAACTATTTTGTCTGGGTAAATATCAAACCTGCTGCATGTATATATGTATCTTCTTCTGGTTATTTTTAGGATTTGGCAGCTGACTTAAAAGAAAATGTAAAAGCGAAAGGAATGAGAGAGGGAGAGCAAAGGAAAGGAGGGAGGGAGAGAGAGAAGAAAAATAGAAGGAAAAGGAAAAAAAAGGAAAGGAGTATGCAACGGAAAAGAAAGGAAAATAGGGGAGGGCTGCTCTTGAACAGGGAAAGGAAATGGAATTTTTTCCATTTAGAAAAGGAGGAAGAAATCAAGGAATGCAGACCTACTGTTTGTCCCTCATTAAGTTTGATTTAACCTGCCCTGAAGGTGGGACATCATATAGGTGATATTGTTGAAAGTTGGGAATATGGTGAAGCAGAACGTAGACTAGTTAAAAGTTGTTTGTAGAGGTAAATTGCATGACACGTGAATCTGGTAAAAAGTTGTATGGTTTTATTCTTATTGTTGATTTTGGTTGTTGAGGTCTTATTTGATTTAGGGGTGGTGTTTTTGTTTGTTTGTTTGTATTCTTGGGTTTTGTTTTTAGTAAAACTCTGGTCTGTGTTTTTAGAAATTCTACTATACTTGTTTATCCACGGGTAGCTATACAGAATTTAACGTGTCCATTTTTGTATTGATTTTGTACTTTTCATATTGATTTCCAATTCATATTGATTTTCTTATTGCTCATCCTTCTTAGTCATTGCTTGCGCTCCTTTATATGATGTAATGGAAATGAAAGTGTTCAAAAAAATGCGTGTGCTGCTAGGAGTGCCCGTGGAAACTGGGCCTTGGTTTGAGGCAAGGAGTGTGTGTGGCAGCTGTGTTTTACCATTACCTTTGATCACAGTGCAGCCCTGTTTGAGGCCATGCTGCATGCAGGCAAAGCAAAGGCCTGGGTTTTACTGATCTTATGAGCTCCTGAATAGGGCTAGAAGGGGAATGACAGAGGAAGAAGAAAGCTTTTGGAAATGAAAAGGAAACCCCGTGAACCCGACCAGCATTATTGGCTGGATTTGCCTACCAGGGAGCCGCTCAGTTTCTGCCAGGCTAATTTTGCTTCAGCTTCTCTCCCCCACACCCCCCGACCCCACCTCCCCCTCTCTCCTTCTTTCAGACTTTTTTTGTTTTTGAGGCATGGCTGTAGTAACTTGGTTCTCAGGCTGGGAACCCACTGAGCTGTTGCCATGGTCACTGGGAAGCTCTTCGTGCCATGTGCTTCAAAGGGAACCTTTCCCCTCCTGGAATTCCTGCCTTCTCTCTGCTTGCAGCACAATGAGACTCCTTCACTGCTCCAGCAGTGTGGCTGTGCTGGAGGAAGGGAGAAGCAGGGTTGCCTGCAATACTGATTGCCTGCCTGCCTCATCCCGGCAGGGCTGGGGGGTGGAATCTAGGTGTTCGTGAGGGTCCCTTCCAACCCAGGCCTCTCTGGGGTTCTGTGATCCCCTGGACTGTGATGGGAGTACACCTCCCGCGTCCTGTACATTCCAGTATGCAGACCCCGTTCTTCCCCCACCCCAGTAATTTTTAAAGCAAATTACAGCTGTCAAGACTGTGAAATACACTTCAGCAATACTGTTGTTTTTTATTTCAGTACAGGATAGTGAGAAAATGGTGAAGATTTGTTTAAAAGTAGCACTGCTTCCCTTTCTGCAGGATGGAAAGTCCACAAGAAAGGATTTTGTTCTTCTTTCTCTTCCAGGGACTGCTCTTCTTCTGTCTTAATAGGACATATGTATTTGAGGATGTGCATCTGAGTATAACCTAACAAAGAGAGGATGCCCCTGCTACTACAGCTTCCTGTTTTATTCAGATGAAAGAAATCTGTAATATGAGGAAATCCCTAGCAGTTCTTCCAATATCCATTCACTTCTTTTCTGTCTGTTAAGAGCTTATTTACAAAAATTTACACAAATACTAACTAGAACACTCTCTTGTTTTGCCATGTCATCATTATTATGATACTAGTTAGGCTGGGGCCAAAATCATCACGACTTGAAAGTGCACTAAACAGTTGAACTGTGATTCCTAACCTTCTGTCTAACAATTTAGGTTAACAATTTAGGTTAAAAATTCTTACAAGGTAGTCACATGAGAATTTATGGGGCTATGTTGGTAGTTTAGTTCCTGAATAAAGAGAGATCTGTTCTAAGACTTGAGGAACAAGAAGGCCTGTGAGGAGTCCATTTTAATCTTTTTCTTTCAGAGTTACTAAAACTAATAAAAAAGGCAAATTAAAAAAAATCAACTCGCACCTTTATATTAATAGCCTAAATTAAGCAATCAGTTATGTGTTCAAATTGGAGTTGCTGACAGTATAAGTATACCTTTTGTTTCTTTGTAACATTAATAGTTTTATATACAGTTTGGATAATTTCCTGTAGAAATGGATTCAGTTCAGTTGTAGAAACGTATATTGAATTTAGGCAAACGTTCTTCCATGCTGAACTTGTTCAGAAATTAGGACTGAACTATGCCATAGATCAAGATCTAAAATTAATGAGAGATGTGTCTAAAACCATTGGTCAGTGTTTGCCAAACTTTGCTTGTTCAGATACTTTCAACTGGTAGTGACAGCTGCAGTAAGGCACCCTGTGATGAGTCTTGTGCTGCATGCAGAAGGAAATATTGTCACTTCAGGAAAACTTCCTATATCCATTGAAGTAGTTGACATTCCACTTGTGGTATGTATTCCACAATTTGTGGACCTTTTCTACCTTCTGTTTGTTAGCTTATGTTTCCTCTTTGCAAACGGCATCCAAAAAGCATTTGTAATTCTTTTTGAGGTAGTAGTCTCAAAAATCAATGGCAAAATTTAATCAGTCTGTATGAAAAGTAATAGCACGAGGGATTTTTCAGCTGGTTGGTTGGTTTGTTTCCCTGCCTGAAGTTTCGTGTTGACAGTGTAGTGTCCAGTGGAGGTAGGAACAAGTAAGGGGAGGTGGGGTCTACTTTTTGTCATGGCAGTGCTGGTATAAATGTATGTCAGACTGCAGACTGAGATAGGTTTTTCAGCGGTATAAACTTAATTTCAGTTGTTTTAAACTCCCAGACATTCTGTGTTAAGAAGGAACCTGTTACGAAGTAGAGGAAAGCTTCTTGAATGAGACTAGACTCCTCTGGCTGTGGACCAGTTCATAGATCTATATTGCAATGTCAAACATGCCAGAACTCTGATAAAAACAAAAACTATGGTTTTTATCAACCCCATTGTTTTGTAACAAAAAACGAATATGAGTTTTAATGGGGAAAAATACCATCCTGGCTAGTGTTAAAGATTCAGACCTTCTGAATCAGTCATGTTCTTTAAGAGTCTTCATTTACTTTGCATTAAAATTTTTTATTTCCAAGGTTTGTTGTCTTAGCACTACCTAAAATTAGGGTTTACTGTGAAAAACCATAATATATATAATTGTAATTCCTGCCATGTGTGTTTGTTTTACTGTATTTGTTCTAAAGAATAAATTGAGAAAGAGAAAATGGTAATTTTCCCAAAGCACCAAAGAACATCTTAAGTGCTGTAATATCATAATGATTGTTTCTTGTTATTCCCCACTTCATCACCATTTATAATAACCAGGACACCTGAAATGTTAACATCCATTTTAAACAACCATAAAATATCTTTAAATATTATATCTGAAGTGATACTGTTACTTGTGCAAATACCTTTGTTGTCATTTCTGTTTTGACATTAATTTTTCTTACTTCCCCAGTGCTAGCACTGTGATCAGCCCTCTGCACCATATAGACACACTGATTTCTAGGGTTCTAACGAAATTGCATAGATGAGATCAGAAGAGGGGATAATACATGTTTTTTCAGTAAGAAGATGGCTTTTCGTAATGGCAGACAGAAAAAGACAAGGAACAAGCGTTTATTTTTGAAGGAAAAAACCCCACATAGAATAAAATGCTTTTGTGAAAAGCTCAGTGTATTTCTGCTTCCCATCTCCTTGCCTCTTCATCCCCCACAGACCATACTCTAACAAGCCTATTTTAACAGATTAAGAAGAGGATTTGAATGGGAAAGAAAAAAGGAAGAAAGGCTGCATCCAAAAGTGTTAGAACATATGGCCACTGTATGAAACAGCGGTGTCATCATTATAACTGAAGTCTTGAGTTTCTAAGTACCTTTCTCGTGTATTCCCTCTTTAAATCCTCTCATTCCATCTCTACTTTCCACTGTAATTTCTGCAGTCCCGTTGAGGAGAGAAGGGACAGGTTGAAGGGACAGGTTGAGCACAGGAAAGAGAACTGACAAGCCAGTTGAAATGTGGAGAGAGGAAAGGTTTGTGTATGGATCATACGGTGAGAGATGCAGANCCTAAGTACCTTTCTCGTGTATTCCCTCTCTAAATCCTTTCATTCCATCTCTACTTTCCACTGTAATTTCTGCAGTCCCGTTGAGGAGAGAAGGGACAGGTTGAGCACAGGAAAGAGAACTGACAAGCCAGTTGAAATGTGGAGAGAGGAAAGGTTTGTGTATGGATCATACGGTGAGAGATGCAGAAGGAAAGAAAAGAGCTGGATCAAAGCCAAAGAGGGGAGAGGAATGGACAAACAAGGGCAGAATCAGGTTTTGTGGTTCAGAAGAAGTAGCTCTGTCAGGTTTTCATTCAGGGGTAGTGGTGAGCTCTTTCCATTGGTAACTAGTGCCAGCAATCTGCTACTCTATTATTTTACTAACTTTCCTTCCATGTTCCCTGCACAGTTATGAAAAGTATCAGCTATTCATGAACAAAGGCTCTCTCTTAGGTTTCTCCCTCTGGGCACTCCTTAGATTTGCCATTGTTGGATTAATTGCTTTAAATAAATGTCCACTTTTAGAGTTAAGTCTTTAGCAGTCCCCACCACCATCTTCACTCCTTTCTAACCAACTGTGGAACACAGCTGCTTCTGCCTTAAGCTAAAGAAGCAGCTGTTGTTGCCCTGCATGTGTTACTGGAGTTCAGCTCAGTCAGATCTCGCACTGAAATTAATGGAAGTCAAGGCTGAGTAAAGACTAAGCAACAATTATTTAAAGCATGCCCCACATACTACTACTACTACTGCTGCTACTAATATGTAAATGCTTCATAATGGACCCACATTATTCTATGTGCCTTGTAAGCCTTTTGAACAGTGAGAGTTGTTTTTGTTTTACATGCAGAATCTATCTAATTCTCTAACGGGAGGAATGCATAGTGGCAAACATTTTGGAAAAACTGTAGAAATGGAGTTTAAAACAGAAAAGTGAGAGAGCAAGTAAGTGCTGCTGTGTTGGAGTCTAGAAATGAGCACAAAAGAAGGCTGGCAAGCAGAGTCAGAGAAATGGACCAGAAAGTGAAGAAAATAAGGAGCAGATATGGAGGCAGGGAATGGAATTATTTAGGACTTCACAGATGAGTGACGTGCCTAATTTTGGTGCACTAGGAGACAGAAGGCTTTGAAAGAAATTGGAGAACTTCGGAATGTAACCAGAGCTGCATCAGACGGACTCCAATATTCAGAATAAAAGTTGGGCAGATACAATCGACAGTGGTAAAAATCTGGATCCTAAGAAATTGCAGATATAAAGTAGGAATGTTTTGCAATGATTTTCACAGGACTGAAAGGAAGGAAAGAAAAAAAAATATTACACAAATTGTGCTTCTTATCCTACTGCTTTGAGATAATTTGCCAGAACATGTTTTTCTGCTCTAAACATTTTATCTTTTTGATGACCAGGTGATATCCAGAGGTGGGGTTTTGGATAACACGATGATTTAAGATTTGTAGTGTTAAGGAAGTGACTCCAAATGAATCAAGTGATCATGCTGTGAACTCGAAATGAGTAGGAAGTGCTTTTTAGTCAGTGTAGGGAGTACTGACCAAGCTATTTGCAGTTCTAGCAGGTTAGTTTTTGAACATTAGAGCTGGATGTATTTGTGACATGAATTAGGTAATACAGATTAATTATGTTTTATTAGTATTTGCATTGCTGTGGCCTTAGAATTGTTCCGTAGGGATATGAAACTCTGACAGAAACTATTAAAAATACCAAGTATTTTAGTGCATTAATGTCTCAGTTCTTGGCCCATTGGTGTTTTGTTCAATTGGCAAGCCAAGAGAATATATCACAGACATGTAATTTTTCAAGATGCTCAAATACCTTAGTCCCTTTGGGATAAGAAGGAAGATGGGCCTTAGCCCTGAGGATCCAAATAGTGAGTTTTTAAGTGGGTGTGGGGGGGCGGGGGCATTTGCAAGGAGCACAGAATCCATAGACTTCGGGTCCATGAACAGTGTTGAAACTCCCAGAGGGTCGCTTCAGCTGAGTGTAAGGGACTAATGAGCCAGTCTTACTGTTTATGGGCTGTGGTTAACCTCTTGCAAGTTAGGATTTCCTGTCGCCAGCAATGAGCTGTGACCGCCAGCACCACAGTGTTAATGATGAGGTAGGGGCTGATGAATGGCTGGACTCCAGACAGCAGCCTTCACTGGCAAAGAATCAAGTGGCTAGAGGGAGAAAAACATTGAAGTCTACAAGGGAAATAATGCAATCTCCAGAACCTATAATTCCCATGTTTAAAAAAAGAAAGGGATAAAGAAACTGGCGACAAATTCAAAACAAGTGAAGCTTTTATCTCTGCATTCTGAATAGAAGATTGTTCTTCAGCAAAACTGGCTGTAAAAGCCAGGCCAGTTAAAACAATATGCAGGCTGCTTGCCTCCAAGTAACCAGAAATTGTTGGCTCGGAGTAGCCTGTTCTGAGGAGCCAACCTGCTGGGAGACGTTATCCAAGCAACGGCTTGAATGTAATTCCTCCCGCTGTGGAATGGCTCTTTGGCAAATGAAGACCCTAATTAGAGATGGAAGGGTTTCTATTTTGTTTTTCTTTAATCCTTGCCCTGAGGCCTCTGCAATACAGCCATGTCTCTGCTTGCATGGAGAGAAGTTTCCAGTTTCCCTTTGTAACAAAAATCCTCCACCTTTTTCATTTTTGTTTTCCCCTTCTTTTTATCTTTTTCCTTTTTAAATTTTTTTTTTTTTTAACAGAGTCAACAAACTAACAACAAGGGCCCACCACAGTTTGGGACCTTGAAACTAAACTAATCCAAAACCAAAGCTAACTGTTTGGAAGAAGGGCTGTATCATCCTGTATTAGCCAGCCATGAACATGGGAAGTTGCTAGCTAAACTGGAATACTGGCCCACCATGCGGATTTTTACTATTGAACTTATTACCCAAGCTGATTCTAGTAGCAGAGAGGGAGGATCTCACAGAATCAGCAGTATCCTACTGGATTCCAAGGGAATCTTACATGCTTTTTTGTTCATTCAGGAAGATGGAAGTCCCTTACTAGGGGTTACGTGCCTTTCTGTAGTCTTGGATGCAGATGCTCATCCCTGACAAAGAGGACAGAACCTCCAGGGCAATGTACTGCAGCACTTTGATCTGTGTAGAAGGGAAAATACCTTTGCTTCTTCTCAGCTCACGTTGGTATATATCATATCTATCTGCACATACTGTTATGGATTGCATGCAGGCACTTAAAAACCCTGCAAAGAGTACTGCATTTTCTGTCACTACTGAGATATGGATTTATGATTTCATCGTCTCAGATGATTGTATTATCTCTAAAATGTCCTTTTTCACAGTAGATACCAACCCATTGGTGAAGGTCAGCTACCTGAGGGTGAGGCTAAGCCAGACAGGTGATACTAAGCATTTCCCATTAAACTGACTGAGGTTAGATGGAGTTCTTATTTACAATTTTTGAAAGTTTTGCCATTTCTCATTCTAAATACAAGAGAATTCTTACAATTCGTTGTTTTTCCTTTTGATGTAGATAAATACCAGTTTATAATTTGAAAGGTAGTATTCTGTTAGAGCATATGCCTATAGGAGGAGCTTCAGTGCATTCTTTTTACACAGCTTGGCTTCTATAGGGATGGCTTTTTATAGTGGTCTGCATTACTCGTTTCTTTAATTTACCTCCAGTGGTTCTTATATCTGTTTTTTATTCTCTCAGCACCTCAACATGCTTGCATGTATGTTTACACAATTATCGTAGGTCTAGTTTGTTGTTTCTATTCATCCACTTCCAGTACACCCTGAATGCAAAGGTTAAGAATTCTCTGGGTGGGCTGTAGTGATATTTTCTAGCATATGATACACTACATGCTTAGGACATAATTTCAAAAATATACTCTTCTCGTGACCATTAAATTTCAAAGGTAACTGTATATAGACGTTCTGGGAAAAACTGGAAGGGTTATAAGATGTAGCTGCATTTCTGCTTAACCATCAATTGTTGCGAGCGCAGCCACCGAGTTCTTGCTGAGTGTGCTCGGTTCTCTGTGAATATGTAATCTAGTTCAAGACCCCAGTCCCCTCCTTTGATCTCTTCCAGTGCTCACCCTTCTCTCCGTGACTGCTCCTTGTCATAGCAACAAGACTGCTGGCCTGCAAAATGGTCTGTGATAGCAGAGGTCAGGGGTTTGGGAGTGGAGTCCCATGACTCTGAAATGTATCTTAAGAGATGTGCAACCAGCAGGCTTTGCTGTGTTCAGGATTAAATAAGTGTCTTTTTCTTACTGTTTTTACTTGGTCTAGACTCAGAACTGGTAATTGTTTCTCCCTAAGCCCAGAAAAGAGACTTCAGTTTTCTTGTTCTTCATTTTAACCATCTGAGAGCCTCTCAGTACTGAGTGGTATGAATCCCATTGGTGTGTATATATTGATGTGATTATGTATTGCATGAGGTGATAGTTTTCTTAAAACTACAAGTACATAACTTTTTAAGGTTCAGGGGTTTTTTTTGGTTTGTTTTTTTTTTTTTTTCCCCCAAAAGGTACATTGTTTTAAAATTGTGATTATGCTTCTAAATTTAAAAATGCTGCTTCACCCTTTCTATACTTCTTAATTGGTAAGCAACTACTGTAATGCTATGTAATGCAGAATCTATAGGGCATGTGTATAAAACATATCCCAAAGGGCCAGAGAAGTTGAGTGTTCTTGTCAGGAAGGGGTTTTATGCTGCTGTGATGCATGGGGATTTGACTGTCTTGTTTTGATATTCTGCCTTTGTTTTCAGACAAATCCGAAAGTTCCTTTTTCTTTATCTTGGAAAAGGTTTGAAAAGGCATCCTGTTTATGCTTGGCTTAATTGAGTTTCTGGAATTACCAGGGAATTGTACATTAACAGGTCTGAAGCATCAGTTGGTTAATTTGTAACTTGTGCTGTTTGCAAAGTAGATGGCTGTCCTTTTCTCCTTCCTCCTCTCCCCTGCAGAATTGGCCTGTGGCCTGGCTTACTAGCTGGTGTTGGTTCAAGGGACAAGGTATATTTTGTGATTTATTGAGTCTGATAGCAGTGTGGGGGAGAAGAAAGAGAGGGGGAGTCTGTATTGTTCAGATGTTGTCTGTATTCTGTGTAGCTCTGAGAGAAAGAGGTTTTTGCACTTTCACAGTTGTAAAGAAGAGGTGTATTTGACACAATGCTGTGGGTTTTATGTAAGGTTCTTAATGATGAGCAGGTTTGGATTTTGTTTCCTAGTTCATGTGATGCCTCTTCTGCCATACTGAAAATATAATGCTGCCATCCATAGAATGGGGGTGTAGTTCATCCCCACTGCTTGTTTTAGTAGGGTTGTTTAAGATATTCCTCTCTCCTGAAGAAGTTTTAGGCTTTCAGAGCATCAGGGTCAGAATACCATTCAGCTGACTGGAATGGCAAACTGGCAGTGGCAACATCTCCGTGTCCCAGTCTGCAGATTCAGCACGCATTTATGTAAGAATCAGTGGTCTCTTTCTCATCATTAGAACTTTCTGGGTTTGTCCATATTTAACTGAGGATTTCTCAAAACTGCAGAAAGTTAAACCCTGATAAGGTAGGCTCCTAATGCTTATTTCAGCATCAAAGTTGTTCTCTGCTAATATTAAAAAAAAATCAAATTAAGACAAGTCTGCAGAAGTTGTCATACTTTAACCACACAACTACAGCAAACCTGTACTAGAAAAGCCAATATTCTAGAACCTGGTATTGCATATTCTGTATCATACCTCATTAATATTGTCTACATCTTAATGGTCTCACTTGATCTTGATATGGAGAAAACAGGTGCAAATCAACTGATCTGTGACCACTAAAAAATACTGGAACAGACTTTGTGACTTTTTAGTCTGCTCAAGAGAAGACCAAGACCACTGAATTGCTATTTTCATCATTTATTTTGATGAAATATTGCAGATGGAAATTCCTTCAGCTGTATTCCCTAGCAGTCAAGATTGTTGAAATCCTTGAACTGCTTTTCCAGAGCAATAAAGAAAGATACTGCACCTTTTCATTGAAAATCTTGTTCCTTGGAATCATAGAGTATGCAAGTTGCATGTCACTGAGTGTTGCTTATATGTTACAGTTGGCTATGTGAGATCCTGACTTCTCTTATTTCAAAGGACCAGAAGACAGCTGATGATAGAATCAGCTGTGAAAAATGTTCCACTTAACACCGCTTGCATAATCCCACTCTTTTGTCAGATTAATGACCACTGATTCCACAGTGTAGAGATACCTGACATAGACTGTTGGATCTGATGGGCTGGGAATATCCAGAAAATGTGCCTCAAGTTCAATAATTATTAGTTCATAGAAAAACTGAGCGGGGGTGGGGAACCCTCAAAAACTGACAGGAAATTCAGGCTGGCTCAGTTCTCAGCTAAGTAATGACGTACAAACCAATTTTATTGACTACTCTGTTCAACAGTCTCTGCACTGATTTAGAGTAATACCGTATTTTCTGCCCCAAAACCCAAGATATACTGAAAAACAAACGGCAAGAGGAAAAAGCCATTGTTACACCTTTTGGAGCTGTGCTGTTTCCCTTTGTTCTTACTGAAAGTGTTTTGCTTTTAGGATCCATAGGACTGTGTACTGTGCACTATATCCTTACTCTTGTGCTTCATGTCTTAATCATTTTGGAGGACCAGCTAATAATGCTGACACCTGTTGGAATAGTTTGCTAAAAGGAGTTTAATGGCATCTGTACTGGTTATTCCTTAAACCAATGCCCAACCTCCTCTTCCCCATCTTTATGATTTTCTTAACCCAGGGAATAAATCAACTCACTCATGTAGCACATACCATAATTGTAATTAATATTTGTTAACTAGAGTGTACTAAGTTCCAAGAAGATAATTCCTAGAGTTGGGTGAACAATTCAACAAATCCAGGAAGGCGGATAGGTTGTTTTTAATGTAAAAACGTTTGTGAGAACATAATTTTAGAACAGCAGGATATATCTTCCACGGTACTTTTAAAGTATCTTTATCTGCCTTTAGTCCGTGAGTATGATCTAGGATGTTAACTTAAAGTTCATTCCTAAGTAGCAATCTGGCTCTACCAATAGCCATTCTCAACAAAAGGTACTGTCTTAATAGATGTGTAATGCATTACTGTGTTGATGTAAATGGCAGAGCTTACAGTGCTTAATGAACTTTGATCTCCCCATCTATGGTTCAAGCCTCGGTCTTTCTCTCATCTGTAATTTATTCACTCTCTGCAATCCTTTAGATTAAAGTGTCATGCCCTCAGGTGCAAATACTACTGAATATTATCAGGAAATTCTAACTCTGGCAAAGAAGTAAATGTAATGAATAAGGGCTAATGTTGTTGGTATGATTGTTCTCTTAAAGGGGAACCTTGTTAAGCAGCTTTTCTTATGATGGCTTCTCCACTGTTTCATACTAACTGAAATATTGGAATGAGATCATACTAGAAAGCAGAGGAGGAGAAGCATGCAAGGTCCTTCAAGATTTTCGGAAGTAGCTGAACTTGTTACTGTTTTGATTGTTGCTGTCCTACCTCGAATGAATGAGAGAACAGTGCACCTGTTTAATAATTATCTGTTCCCTTGGGATGAAAGTTTGCCTCATCAAGGAAGTTATTACTTCCTTATTGTATTTGCCTGGCCCACAGGAAGGGTGTGCAGAGCTCTTAAAATCATTCTGGTGTTCTTCAAGGTAGTAACTTAAAATTCCTCAGGCCTGGAGATGTGGAGAGATATTTTCCTTGCACTTCTGTCATGTGCATTTCCTCTTATTTTACCTAGATTAAAAAGCCTAGTAAATTCTGACAGATCTTAATCTGAGCCAGTGTTTAATGTACATTTTATTGGTAATTTCCATTGTTCTGTAGTAGCATAAGCTGTAGACTTGGAACGCAGAGATGGACTGGGAGGTCGTCGCTATGAACAAAGTGATCACTTGGATTACAAGAAGTGCAATTACCTTTTTTTTTGTTGTCTGTTTTCTATTACTCTTTATAAAAAAGGAAGAATACTGATAAATACTGCTTGTCATTTGTTTTATGCAACAGAAGACAATCACAGAAAGAAATAGGTCTGGCAAATGCATGGGAATTGAATTGTGGAAATGTCTGTCTGCCGCAAGTATTATAAATGTAAAGGAAAAGCATGTACTGTGTTAGCTTCTCTTTGCCCCTCATACAGCTTGTGTTTATTTTTGATGTAGGTTTGGTCACTTTGCTTAGAAAAATTATTTGAGGGAGTCTTTAAATGCTGGCTAGCCCAGAAAGAAACAATCACGTGCCTATTACAGACTGGCAGTACTTTAAGTGGGACTTAACATTGCTGTGTTATTTTGAGCTGTCCTGATTACTGAGTAGTGGACAGGGCATTTTCAAAGACGTTGTGACTTTAATTATCCTGCGGTATTTTTGGAGATGCGGAAGGAGGGCGGCAGTGGCCGGCAGGTGTTTCAAGTTGCCCCGGAGCCCCCAGTCACAGGTGCGCTCCGGCCCCGCCGGCTGCCACCTCCAACTGAAGGGAAGGAGGGCAGTGCCCAGCGAACAAAAGCGTTCCTGCTCCAGCTCCCGCCTGCTCACGCTTACAGAGCTCCCTCCACCGTGCCCGGCTTTGAGGCCGAGCTGGAGGCCGAGGCAGGGGCCGGCTGCGCTCTGGTCTCGGGCCGGTCGGACGGGCCGCCGCCAAGCCGCGGAGCCGGCGCCCCGAGCCCGCTGGAGAGGGCTAGCGCCCAGCTCCCCGTGCGGGCCGTGGCTCCCGGGCTGTGCCCTGGACTGCTCGGCGCGGCGGGAGCGCCTCGGCACCCGAGTACCGACATGGCTCTCTAGGACCTGGCGCCTTGGCGCAGGGAGGGCCGGGCTCCCCAGTGCCTTCGACAGAGCTCGGGCAGTTTCGCAGGAGCGAATGCATCGCCTTTTCCTGGGGATCGGGATTTAAACCCCTGCAAGGAATAAAGCTTCCGCGTTTCCCCCTTCTCCCCGCGGCCACCGAGCCCTTCCTCTCCCCCTGCAGGGCCGGGGACAGGCGGCGCTTCCGGCGCGGGCGGGGCGGGTGCCCGCGAGGGCGCCGTGGCCGCAGGGGGGCGCTGTGCGGGGCCGGCGGCGCCTCAGAGCCGCGGGCGGGAAGGCGGCCGGAGCCTCGCAGGGCTCGGGCTGCGA
Source organism: Mystacornis crossleyi (assembly GCA_013400655.1). Classification (NCBI taxonomy): domain Eukaryota; kingdom Metazoa; phylum Chordata; class Aves; order Passeriformes; family Timaliidae; genus Mystacornis; species Mystacornis crossleyi. The sequence continues at coordinate 48,129 of VYZQ01040438.1, read as the reverse complement.
GCTGCGCTTGGCCGCAGTGAAACGAGCGCCGCAACTGGCAGGACGGTCAGACGGGTCAGCCCCGTTTGCTGTTACCCGCCGCAGCACGAATTTTTGACTCGGTGCTTTTCATCTCTTAACACCTGGCGGGGGAAACTTGCTGCTCGTTCAGTGTATTCACGCAATTAAGGAGTTTTTATCTGCCCTGATCTGCAAAATGTCTTTAAAAATCTCTTCAGAGATCAAGGGGCCTTGCTTGTTGAGTGATCATCCTGAAAAAACAATCTAAATAGCCTGAACAGTTCCATAAGAGTGCGTGTCTGTAAGGGGTGCGTTCTAGGGAAACCTGGATGAGCCTTCACCTCAGGGCTACTGCAACAGAGAAATGGGTGGTAGGATTCCTTTTAACTCTTCCTCCCCAACAGTTCTTAGTCATTAACCAGGTGCATCGACTTCAAAGGGGACAAATACCTGGTGGGCTGAGAAAAAGCTCCCATTTGGGAGTTGGTTTCCCTCATGTGCAGCCTGATCGGCCTTGTTGATATAAAATAAAAACACAATATGAGAATAGAGCAAAGAAAGTGACCTGTATGTATTCAAACCAATTTCTCCGTATTGGTCAACGTTTTTCCTGGAAAATGCTGAGTAATATTTCATAATTTATTACTTTTATTGGTTTCTCTTATATGTCAATGTAAGTTCAGGTTCCTCTAGTCTCTGTGGAGGGCCAGTGCCTTCTTGTTTAGTACTGTGATGAAGATAGCTGTCACTGCATGGAGAAATAGTTTCTTGCATGCTGTGTCCATAAAGGCAATAGGATTTTGAAAAGTTACTGGGAATGCCTGCTTTGTGGAGTCATTGAGCAACATTTGAACAGTACATACAGAGGCACAGTGGCAGAAACGAGTTGAAAAACCCTGTGTTAGCCTCAGTGGTTAAAATGCTGTTTTCTCAATCCCAGAGGATTTTAGTATCTTCTAATACCTTCTCTGTGCAGTTGGTAATGCCAGGTTTGGACTGTATTTGATGAAAACCTGTGCACTTGCATAGGTCTGACCTTATCAGTGTAAGAAACATGCAACAGTTCTGACCTCTGATGGTCAGAAAAAGGAGGCACATTTTGCAAAGATTGTGATATCCTAGTTTGTGAGAACGACACTGAAAAAGTATAAAGAACCTGCTCCACCTTAATTTTCTCCACTAGTGAGCTTATCTCCACCCTAAGTGACAGGGAAGATTGTTTTTAATGTCACTTCCAAGTAACATGGAGGGAAAAGAACATAATTTTTTTAAAAAATTCTTGTATTTAAAGTTTTTAGAGGGTCTAAATCTCATTTGAGTTCCTTTAAAAGGTTTTTGAAAGAGGAGTTTGAGAAGGAATGAGCAGAGACACCGTAGAAGCTTTAGTGAAGTTTAACTGCATTCCATACTGGTTCAGGAACTCCTGTGTTTGTAATTATTCTGTCTTTTGTTTTAACTACACAGAAACACAAAATGTGAAGTTTTCTCTGTGAAGATGAGGAGAGGGAGTAATTTTTGAGTTAAGAAGTTATCTTTTGGGGTGGGACTGAGGATGCTGTCTTTCTTATTGCAGGCAAAACGAGCAGTACAGCGAGGAGCCACAGCGGTCATCTTTGATGTTTCTGAAAACCCAGATGCCATTGATCAGGTACGAAGCAATGCCAGGCAGGAAGCAATGTAGGTGTTGGGAACCTGGTAGAAAGGGAAAACTTTTGGGGAGTTAGATTTTTCTTCTAGCTTTTGCTAGAATCCAGAATCCTAGGCCTGGGATTAAGGTTTTGAAAGAGGATGGAGGCAAATTTTTTGTGGCCCATTATCTAATCAAGGAGGTTTTCTTTGCCCAGCTCTGTGTACAAAACACAGAATGTTTGGCCCTATCCAGCCTGTGATCAATAGTGTTGTTGAACAGCTGCTATTTTTGAGATTGCAAAATGACTTTCAAACCTGATTCTAAGCAAATTTCTTTTAAAAACTTATAACTATTTCTTTCTCATTTACAGCTGATGATTTCTGCCTGTGTATTTTGTGGACAAGCAGGGTTTTTCTTCTTTTTCCGGGTCTTGGTATAACTTCCATCTTTTTATTTGAAGTAGGTGAGGTAATAGCCCTATGAAAGGCTTCAACATACTTCAGCCAATTCTGAATTATTTCAGTGAAGAAACATAAGCACAAAAATAGTCTGCATTTGGTAGTTTTGTTTTGTCTTGAAACAAAACTGCTGTTTCTGTTACAGCAGAAACAAGTGGAGCTGAAGGTTTTTAAGTGCAGCCTGTATTTCTTGGGGGAAAAGAAGAGATCATTAATGTTTACATTAAAAAGCTGGCTTTAATTCTGAAATGAGCATCTGTTGGACAAAGGAATGCAGAAAACCCTGTGCAATGGATGCTTTGAGTACTGTGGTCTTCATGTGCATCAAAGTTGCAGCCTTGATCTTGAAAACATTCACAGGGATATTTTTTTCCGTTTTCTAAGTGAGGAAAAATATCTTCACAAAGATGTGATCTGTCTGTTTCCATTTTTAAACTCTGTGTTACAGCTTCTGGTTACTTTCAGCCACTCTACTCTGGCTTGGGAAGCTGAGTTACTGTCTCTTGCTCTTTTCCCTCTAACAATGACAGCTTTCCTTGCTTGATTATAAATAATAAATGCACTAAATACATTTGTCCTAAAGAGCTGGGAAATGAGTCTAGTGGATGTTTGAATATTTTGGGTGTACCAGTAAAATGGAGGAAGGTTAGTGGCTTAGAGCAGTCGCTGACAAAGTAGGCTCTGTTAGATGAAAGAGCAGCAGCCTGTGGAAACACTGGCAAACAGGAGAGGAATGACTGGATGTAGCTTTCATACTCTAAAAGTAGCAGTTACTGGATTGGCTTTGTTCTCATGCTGCTCTGGACGCTTATTTTTAATGGATTTTGATTCTCATCTAAAGTCTTCAGAACCCTTGACATCAGGGCTGCTAAGTAATTTATCTTTAAAATAGGTACCATTTTGGCACGCATAATGGAATTGTGGAAAACAGTGACAGATAACAGTGGAGGAAAAACTGACACAGGTTAATCTGGAGTATCTTTGCTTCAAATGGAAATATCCTAAGACACTGAGGGAAGCTGTTTAGGAAGTTTTCTCTGGTATGCTTGTTACCAAGCACTAGAACAAATAAGGGAGATTGCTTTGAAAGGGAGGAGTGGAATATTATGAAGGGGAATCCTTCCCACCTATCAATGAACAGAAATTGGAGGCAGGCCTGACCAGAAGAATTATCCTCAGATAATTTGGTAGATGCCAAATGAAAGGACTTTGCCTACAGATTTTGTGGGGTTTATTCCCATTGATCTGAGTATCTGCTGTAAATTAAGAATGAAACTTCTATTTTTAGAAATGCTCTCTGAAGTCTGACTTGTTTCTTAGTTTTACTTTTGCATATTTGAAGAGGAGTAACAGCACCCAGAGCATCATGTTTAGCAAGGATCCGACAATGTGCTAAAGTGACTGAGGAATTGGGTGGATTCTTTCTTAGACAAGAAATTATGAGAGTGTGTGTGTGTCTGAGAGTGGAAGGGCAGTGATTGGATTGGGCCCTAGGCCAGCAAGGCTTGTAGATACATAGGATCCCTGGATAGTTCAGCTAGTTTTTAGCTCATCACAAGACACCTGCCGTAAAAGTAGTTTGATCAGTGTTCTCAGAAAATCCATCGAATACTAGGAAGGATCAGTTTTTAAAAGTCTCAGTGAAATCTGTTATCATCTGGTCAGCCGAAGTAGAATCATCATCCTTTAATCAGGATGACAGACCAATCAGCTGGTAATTTCTACCTGGTTTAGCCAGAAGTAACAGGTACCTATCAACAATGCAGATATGTTAATCTCAGCCCTAAGATACTCTTGTTCTATTTGCTCACGTTCCTGTCATCTCATTGCTTTACCTTGTGCCATTTCCATCTTCGTCAGTGCGTTGCTCGTTTTGTATCAACCAGCCTCTATACTAGTATTTTTCTTGTAAGTCAGAATAAGCTATATGAATTTCTTGTTTTGGTGACATTTTGCAACAGAACAATTCTCTTGTCTCGTTATTACCCTCTCTGGTATACAATTTAGCAGATCCTTGGTCTGGCTTTGTTGGCCGGAGAAGTTGCACATTCTCCACAGTTGAAGGTTTTCAACATCTGACCGGATGAAGCCCTGAGCAGCCTGATTTGATGTCATAGTTGACCCTACCTTGACCAGGAGGTTGTGCTCATGACATGCCTTCCCACACACGTTATTTTCTGATTCTTTCTATGATTTGGCCTTTCTTACAAAACGTAGCTGGGCCTGAAAGGAAGTTTCAGGGTGAATTATGTGGTCTACCCATATGCTTTAGTCTTTGAGGCCCCCCATCCTGCAGTCAAGAGATCTAGTGGTTGCTAGAACTCAAGTAATTTTGAATGTGTTTGTCGAGTTTAACAGCAGAAATTACTAACTTGGCTAGGTACAAAGAGCTTGAAAAACAAGACTCTGATATGGGATTGTTCAGAAAGCTGAAGAAATTTCTACATGAATAATGTAACTACGAAGTTGAATTTGAAAGATTGATAAAATGTAGCAAGGACAAGGTTTCTGGAATGTGCAGATGAGGTTTAACGTTACAGATTAATATATGCACTGGTACATAATGCAGCTAAGTTAAAGCTGCCATTCAGAAATAGCATTTGCTTATCCTTAATCTTAGTTTTGGTCCATAAAAAAAAAAGACAGCATAAGTCGAAAGTTTAATTCAGGTTTACTTCTGTGGAATACTTAACTAAAGGTCTGTGCTAGAAGAGAACAATTGGTGCTTGAAATCAATTCCACGTTCATATTCCTTTACCATTCTCTGCATTGTCCAGAAGAAAGGTGGTTTTCCTGAAACATGCCTTTTAAGCACGCTATTTTTTTTTCGTTCTAGCTGAACCAGGGCTCAGAGGACCCTCTGAAGAGACCAGTGGTGTATGTGAAAGGTGCTGATGCTGTCAAGCTAATGAACATAGTTAACAAGCAGAAAGTGGCACGAGCCAGGATTCAGCATCGCCCCCCACGGGTGAGACTTTCAGATCCTTTCTCTGGATATCACAGTGCTGTTGTTACTGCAGGCAGGGCTTGCTCTCCACACTGAGGGTGAAGATGTTTTGGTGCCCCTTATGTGCATTAATACATGTGAAATTCTGCTGACCCAAATAAACTGAGTAACTGCACTGTGGATAAGCAGCTGCACCTAGTGTAAGTATAGAATCCACAATGTGGCATCTGCTGTCTTTCAGAAGGATACTTCTGAGTATAGAAATGGCAAAAAAGTTCACAGAGAAGAAGTTTTCCTTTTTCATGATTCAGTAACTTAGTTATTGCTCACTCCTACTGGTTCAGTTTTGTAAGGTGGTCTGCCCTGTGTTAACTAATAATTCTGTGTAGAATTTTAAACATGGATCAACTATAAGATTATCTGATTAATTATGAGATTATCTGGTATTAGTAATTGTAATATAACATACTTTTCCTAGACTTTTTTCCCCCCTAACACTCTCTAACATATAGTTTACAGAAGAAGAACAAAGCTTGAGGTCACCCATGTCCCAGTTACCACATTGTTTTGGGTTTTTTTTTAAATGGAAACTTTCTGTTAAGAAATGTATTTGAGAAGTGGGACATTTTTTAAAAATTCAAATGTTGATTTTTCAGTCACATGCATAGGCAACCCAGTAAGCTATAAAAATTTGTGTTGGTGTGATTCAGTGAAGAAACCTGGATTTTGCAGTTCAGAGGGTGTAAATCTGACATCTCATGACCGGCATTCTTTGTATTCCGTTCACTTGCAGTGGCACATAAAACCCTGGTTTTGTCTCATAGAATCCCAGTTAATGAACACAGCAGTCTGTACCTTGACTTCTGCCATTCTGATCGTGTACATTTGGCAATGGCCCCTGAGAAATTAAAAGAGAAAAAAACAACAGATTTGAGTGTGATCTAAAAGAAGGAAAAATAATATTTTTGTTTTAATTTTTAAGCAACCCACTGAGTACTTTGATATGGGAATTTTCCTGGCCTTCTTTGTGGTTGTGTCTCTTGTTTGCCTCATTCTTCTTGTCAAGATCAAACTGAAACAGCGACGTAGTCAGGTAAGAGCAGTAATGGGATATTCACCAAATGCTGAAAGTTAGCTTCTCGTGCTTTGTCCTAAAACGTGCTTTCAACTTTTGGAAATGGAGGATGCTGACTTATAATAGCCATCTTGGTGGCTCTGTGCTTTAGTCAGTGCATGTAGGCCTTTGGAAGAACTTGGAAATGTCTTTAAAGGAGATTTACATTGACCCATGATGTTCATTCAGTTAAATCCTGAAATGAAAACAGTACAGAAGCAGACCACTTAGCCATTGGGAAGAAATAACATTTCTGGTTGCTCACAGGTTATCAGTAGCACTGGTATACTTCTGAATAAGTCCAGAGTCTTGTTGCTGTATTGTGGAGAGGGTGTCAGGATCGAAAACAAATCGCAAATCTTTCCAGTAGGATAGCATCTATTGAAATGGGAGTTTTCAAAGTAAAACATTTGGTTAGGAGAAATTCCAGGTGACATACTTTGAGTTTGTCCTGGAGGAAATGATACAGCTAATTTTTAACATTGCATTTTAATCTCTCTCTCAAGTATTGCTCCAGGTAATATGGTGGTAACAGCATATTGGGGCATTACAATCAATCCTGACATTTAAATAAAAGTTCTTGGCCGAGTTTTGTATGTTGGCTTGAATAGTTGCTGCCTATCAATTAAACAGTTGCAGTGTATCCCATTTTGTCAGCACCTGCACCCAGTTCTAATTCAGAGTAGTTTATCATTCTCACTTCTGCATGTGGCATACGTTCTTTTCATGAGGCTTCTGATCAGAATTCTAATTAGCCTTCTCTGTTTAATTTAAGAAATTATACATCATTTGGGCCTGACATGGTCTGTAAGATATGTTATGGTGATGTTTCTCTGCTACTACACTCTAATCCCTTACACAGCAGCATTGGCTTTTTTTTTTCCTTTTTTCTTTTTTTTTTTTTCTTTCTTCTCATGTAGAATTCCATGAACAGGCTTGCAGTGCAAGCACTGGAGAAAATGGAGACCAGGAAGTTTAAGTCCAAAAGTAAGGGACACCGAGAAAGTAACTGTGGAGCACTGGATACACTCAGTAGCAGCTCCACCTCTGACTGTGCCATCTGCTTGGAGAAGTACATTGATGGGGAGGTAAAGGATGAAAGGTTTCTTCACCACGGGCTGGGAATGTAGGTGGTTTTAGCACTGTGGTAGGTGGCTGGCTGTTGGGTACATTGTGTACCGAGGTGGTGCTGCTTGTCAGTCTGATCACACTGAGCAGCCAGCTCGGCCTCAGCTGCATCCTGCAGCTCCAAATTACCCATGCTGCAAAGTGAGAGGTGAGGGATCCCATTTGCAAGTCACTACCTCCAGTGTTCTTGCATTTCTGAAGAACAGGTCACAAAGAAGTCAGGGTTGCCTCAGCAGTTGGTTCTCTGGGTATTTTTGACAAGTCGTGCACTAAGGTGATTTTCTGTTGGAGGTAAGGGATACTCTTTAGTGTTTTGCTTTTCAAGATTTGATGGCACCCTGTCTTAAAAATGTCAAGTACACAGCACTGCTGGGAAACCAGAGAGGGAGAAGGAAGAGATGTCAAAACTTTCAGGAGCAGTTTTTTGACTCCTCCAGTTACCATCACTGTATTGATGTCAGGGCTTGCTGTCCGTGACAGTTCTACCCAGAGGAAGCAATGAAAGGGTGAAGTAGAAAATGGGCTCCTTAAAATAAATAAAATAGAGACAGTCAATATTCACAGCTATAAACATCCATTAGAAAGATTATGTGAGGACATTTTATTTTGAAGTGATTCATAAAAGAGTAATCATTTTTAAGGCAATAGAAAATACCAGATGCATATTTGAGTGCTTCAAGGTGCAAATACAAAGTTTATGAAGTTAGTTGATGGGAAATTATTCAGAGTAGCAAGGATGAAGGTAGATAAGGTCTTCAAAAGGGCTGTACAAAACTGACTGGAGAGGAAATTCAGGCATGAGCTTGAGTGATAGACATAGGGAAGAGCTCCACATATATCAGGGATGGGTTGGGAGCTGAGCATTGCTAGCTAGGAGGAGATCTTTATGGTTTAGATAGCTTTGTGAAAGAAAATTGGTGCTTTGTGGCAGTTAAAAAGGCAAATCAGATACTAGAAATGAGATGGGAAAGTCCAGAGAGCTGAACAGAAAATATAATTACACCACAGTGTAAGTTTAGTCATGTTCTCCCTTTGAGTACTGTTTACTTCTGACCTCACTTCACAAAAGATATGGAATGGAAGTGAAGGTGCTTCAGAAAAGGGTAGTCATGAAATGATCAAATTTTTTGAATGGTTTCTGAAAAAAAAAAAAAAAAAAGATTGGGTGGGCAAGGAGTCTTTAGACCTAGATTTTTTGGGGCCAGAGGGAATATAAAGTCATGTGGTGTTTCTACACCAGGAGGTAGTAGCCCTGTGGAACTTCGTGCTAAAGCACGTTAGAAATTGAAAACCTGAGCTCATGGGGTGACATGAGCAGTACTTGGAAGAAAGATTCATTGCAGGTTTCTGAACTCGTAGATATCCATCAGGCTCGGGAAATCCTGTAAACAGATCATAGCTGAAGGATGAGAATCCTGGGCAAGGGAAAAAGTATCATATATACTGTGTGGTTTTGCTTTTGCCTGAGTGTTTTCCATTGCAAATAATTGTAGGAAACGTACATCATTACTCTTGATTTTTTTTTTTTTTTTTAGTTCATTTAATATATTAAGGAAAACTTTAGTGATGGTCTTCTTCAAGGTGTTGGGTCTAGGGACATACAACAGAAAGTGTCCTAAAGAAATGTCCTATATCTGCATGGAGTTCTAAGGTGCCTGCAGACTTCTTTTAGACACAGCTGATTGCTAGCTGTTGTGCTCTTGGCTGTCTTGATGCCATTTTTTTCCTTCCTAGCACTTCTAGGCTAGGAACTGCTCCATTTAGTAGCTAGGTTGAAAAAACTAGGAACAAGCTGTGAAAAATTAACTTGTTAGGAAGAAGTATTTTTCATGGTCCTCCATCTGTTCCTGTAGGAACTGCGTGTCATTCCTTGCACTCACCGATTCCACAAGAAGTGTGTGGATCCTTGGCTGCTGCAGCATCACACCTGCCCTCACTGCCGCCATAACATCATAGGTAAGTGCTGCAGTGTGGATGCTCTGTTGTGTTGTTCATTTCAGACAGCTTAAAGGATGAAATAAAAAGTGTGCCTTTTTGTGAATCTCCATGGAGCTCTCAGTCCTTATTGTAACACAGCCCTAGAAATACAGTTAGCCCTAAACTCTTTGAGAACAGCTGAGTCCTGCTGGCATAACCTTGGGGTGGGGATGATGCCCAGTTGAGGGCAGTGTTGTGCAGCCCTGAGTGCATGGACACATGGAGAAGAGGGATATGTTTTTCCTCGGGAATTACAAAGAAGACAGTGTATGGTCTTTTATTTTTCCATGGTGTTGTAACTTGGAACGTGGTTTCTCTTACTTGCCCTCTTCCCGCTTTCATTTCCTCTATCTTAAGAAAGTTTTCTGGCACTGCACATTTATGCAAAAATGTGTAAAATGAAAATTTGAGTAATGACTTCCAGCCTCTCTCAGCCTCTGCAATATGTAAGCAGAAGATTTTGTATAAATGAGAACAGTATCTGAAATAAATTCACTTCTTTTTCTTTTTAAGCAAATACATTTGAGTGTTTCAAGGTCTTCCAGACAGATGCTTTTGACTTTTGTTTTGTTCTTATTTCCTTGTGTGTAAAAATTGGTGCATAATGTAATGACATAGAAAACAAAATATCCTTCTTTCTTGCATAAAGTATATTCCCTTTTATTCCCTGCTAGTTCTACTTCTCCATTCTTACTTCTCTCATTCAGAACAGAAGAAGGGAAATGCAGCTCCAATCTGTCTGGAATCCATCAACTCAGCACGCAGCCGGCAGCAGAGGGTGATTCTGCCTGTCCATTACCCGGGCCGAGTGCACAGAGCCAGCCAGATAACAGCATATCCCACTCGGACAAGCATGGACCCTCACGGAAACCCCATCACATTACTGACAGTTGAGCGACATGGTGAACAGAGCCTCTACCAAGCCCCATCCCCAGCCTATATTCGCAGTTATCAGCCCATTCATTTGGACCATGCTCTAAACGCACATCACTGTAGCCTGGAGCATAGGGCTTACTCTCCAGCTCACAACTTCCGACGACCCAAGTTTGGTGGACGCAACTTTTCCAAAGCAGCGTGCTTTTCCCGATACGAGACCATGTATCAGCACTACTACTTCCAAGGCCTTAGTTACCCTGAGCAAGATGGACAGCTTCCAGCTGGCATTTCCTCAAAGGGTCCTTCCCGTGCCTTTCAGCCTGGTAGCAGCATGCTTTTCCCTCCTGTGGTACATGTAATGCCCTCGTCCCGCTTGGAGAGTGGCAGTACCTCCAGCTTTAGCTGCTATCATGGTCATCGTTCAGTGTGCAGTGGATATTTGGCCGACTGCCCTGGGAGTGACAGCAGCAGCAGCAGTTCTGGTCAGTGCCACTGCTCCTCCAGTGATTCCATGGTTGACTGCACCGAGGTCAGTAACCAGGGGGTTTATGGGAGCTGCTCCACCTTCCGCAGCTCTCTGAGCAGTGACTACGACCCGTACGTTTACCGCAGTAGGAGCCCTTGCCGAGTGGGTGAGGTTGGTGGTGCAAACAGGGGTGCAATTGTTCTCTTGGAGGGCCCCCACCAGGACGAGCTTCCAGCTCATAGTCACAGTTCGGTGGGTGCTGACTGCCGGCCTGTGCCAGCTTCTTCCTCAGGGGACCAACTGTCTAATTGCAGCATGGATATGAACTATAGCAGTAATTCCTCACTAGAGCACAGGGATCCAAATGGCACTACCTCAGAGGGGGGACCTGAGGCCACTCCTGGTGCTGCCTTGGATGTTAAAAGGAACTGGAAGAATCCAGAGCTAGCAGGGTCGATTTCGGAGCAAGCATGCGCGTGCTGCTTTGAATTCCAGCACTCTGCCCTGGAGCCTAGCAACGGGACAGCCGACTGTAGTGCACTCTTCCTTAGCTCTCCACTGTGGGGGACATGTGGCCAAGGAATTGAACCACAGTCAGGGAACACCCCAGGCTTGTACAGTATTAACTCAGACCACTTACATAGGACAGATGGGGTAAAATATGAGGGGTTGCCCTGCTGCTTCTATGAAGAGAAGCAGGTAGCCTGTAGTAGCAACAGTGGCAGTGGAGGTGGTGGCTGCTATACAGAAGACTATGCAGTGAATGTGCAGTACACGCTTCCTGATGACACCTTGCCAAACTGTTGTAAGGGTGTATGTGATCTGGGTCAACGCATTCCCATAATTCCTGAAGACAGAGACTGTGAGCTGATTCTACCGACAGAGCACCAAGGGACCCACATAGGAGGCTGTAGCTCCTGGGATGGAACACCTGAGCTAGACACTTACCTGCACTGTCAAGGTATTGGAGAGGTCGAGAGGGAGGTGTGCTATGAGGCAACGTCATTCCTGCGGCAGAACTACTCTCAGGAGGAGGAAACTGGAATGCCCTTTCCCAGTCCCACTCTGAACTCCCAGAAGCTTATGACGACCACAAAGGCCACAGGTAATATATGTGCATTTTGATTACTTCCTACCTTTCTTAGTGTATGACATGCACCTGGCTACCTAGGTACCTGCAGCCATAAAGGTTACTCCATCCTTTGCATAAGAGCAGTTACTGACTAACAATTTGCCTCTAAGCATTATTCTCTGGTTAGCTGTCCTCATTTGATCATAGCTAGAGGAGGAGAAGATGATTGTTTACTATGTAACCCTATAAAAATCTTGCATGCTCATCCTTTGTGGGGAGGGGCCCCCATTAGAGTTCCCACAGCAAGGGACACTGCTAGTCATGGCAGCTGTGGTGAGTTGCCTAAGTAGGCAAGGCCACCATGAGGGATGACAGACAAGGTGAAGGGTGTTTCTAAAAAAAAAGTGAAAATCTTGGAATTGCTGTGGACATAGACAAGGGGGGAAAAATAACCACTCACAGAAAGAAGAGGATATTTCTTACCTGCCTTGCCAGGGTTATTTTAAAGGGTGTTCATAGAATCACAAGGTACCCTAGGTAGGAAGGGACCTCAGGCTGTCATCTAGTCCAGCCCCCTGCTCAAAGCAGAGCCAGCTCTGAGACCAGACCAAGTTTGTCAGATTCGAGCAAGTTTATCCAGTCAGGCTGGATAAACCTTCAGGGACACAGTGCAGTCCCTTTCTGGACTTCTGTGCCTGTGCTTGACTGCCAGTATGGTCAAAAGATTTTCCTTATATCCAGTCTGAAGATCTCATGCTTCAACTTAACTTCCTCATATCTTGTTCAGAATGCATGTCTACAAAGACACTGGTTCCATCACTGGGACAACCTCCATACAGGTATTGCAAAGCTGCTAGGGATGCCTTTACTGCAGGCTGAACAACCCAAATCCCTCAGCCTCTTCACACAAAGTGCTCCAGTCCTCTCAGCATTTTGGCTCTCTGCTAAACTCCAGTCAGTGAGTGTCTTGTTCTGGGGGCCCAAAACTGTATGCAATATTCTAGATGCAATGTTCCTTAGTTTTGTTTATCCTCCAGGTGCTGGATCTCATCCCTTGGAGAGAAGCCAAATCAGTGACTAGACCTGTCCAGATGATCCCAGATGGAGAAGCAGAGCTTATCAGAGACTCCAAATTCTCATGGACTTAATTTTTTTTAAGCTTTGACAAACACACAAAAGTGGTAATGTGGAGAAGTCCCTCCCCTACTTCCTCTGTGTTCATATCAGTTTGATTGTCTCCTTTGTCCCTCCTGCCTGAAGCCTTCAGGCCTTGATTTGTGTGCAAAGCCCATGTGGGGACATGGTGTGGAGCATTTCTGAGCTCTAGTGCCATTTCTATATTAATGACAAAGTGTTATTTATATTTTCTTTTTAGAAGTGACCTCTTGCTGAGAGGTAACACAGTGTGTTAAATAAGCCAGGCTATGTGTAGATGCTGTTATCTCCTTCTTGAAGGAGTCCAGCCTTTGATAAGCTCAGGGCTACACCTGCCTTAGAAACCAGATAGCACCTTGAAATATAATAGTCCAGAGGGATACAGCTGCTGAATGGATGCTCAGATACTGACTAATCCCAGTAGCAAATCCTAGCAGCCAGCAAGTTACGTGAGCGATTTTGAGGGAGGTGAAGCATTGGACCGTCTCCTTTCTCCTCTTCCCTTCTCCCCCCTTTCATGCTGCTCTGATGATTTGGCTAGGAAGTTGTCCTGCCATTACGATTAGTTTCAACAGAGTGGGGGTAAGGAAACTGATAGCTCAGAATGTTCTCATCCTCACTTCCTGTATTTAAACCATGGACCTCATTGTATCTTCTGACCAGTGAAGAATGCTGGGGACCTCTCCCTCAAGCAGATGCTAGAACAAAGTGCTCAGAAAGGCTACTACCTTTGTAGGTAGTGAACTTTGCCTTCCATAGGAAGTTTTTCAGGCACCTGTAGCCCCTGTTACGGCTGTGAGGAATGCTGGCATGTGCAGGAAAACAGAGCTTGCAGTGTGCTTGGAGCTTTGCTGGCTCATTTTGGAAACAGGTCATAGGATTTCTTGTTTCCTTATAGGCTGCAAGCGTGCCTAAGGGAAGCAGTGCTCGTCATCTTTTGTGCATATGGGAAAGTGAGGGACTTGGTTTAATCATTGTTTTCTTCTTTGCTGTGCTTGATGTAGCTTCCATAGATTGATCTGTTTTAAAGGTTTCTTGGGCCCAGCCAGTTGTGCTTCATTTTTGTCTTGTGTACAGAGTGCTCTCTGTACCCCATTAGCCTGGGCACACACTTTTGTTCTTGTTCTTGTCCTAGTGGGGATGTTTGTTATCATGAGATAATTTATGTCGTCACTTCTGATAGCAATTGTTTCCTGTGGAAACAGCAGCTTCTGAGAAAGAGGCTACCATAGCATGGGTTAAATTGCCTGTCATGCTGCATGTGCCTGAGGACACAGTGTCATCCTGTGGTGTATTCACAGCAGGAATTCTTCTAAAGGGAAACTAAGTATTTAATGCCCACAGTGCCAGTCTTCTGAAAAGATTTGTCCTAGGTTCAGTACACTTTGGAGATACTTCAAAGACATGAAATAGAGATGTACA
>VYZQ01040436.1:789-22821 GCA_013400655.1 Mystacornis crossleyi | reverse complement strand
TCTCAACCCCCAACAGCCTGGCAGCATTGGAACAATATTAAAGATTCTATTGTTGATCTTAAAATAGGACTTCATTCAGCTTTCCTGCTGAAGTTCCCCTCTTTTGAAACCTACTCTGTATTCTTCTGATGCTGCTTTCCAGAGACAGCTGTGTGTGATTGATTACAAACTTGAGGGATGAAAGTATCCCTGCTTATCATTGCATGGGCATCTTTATTTTTGTGTCATCCATTTAGTGACACTTGGTAAAGTCAGTGGACCCCACATAGTAGAATAAGACAGAAGAAAAGCATGGGCATGCTCGTAACTGTATCTTTAGTGCCAGGTATTTTCAAGGAGAGTAACTCTGAGATTTATAACTAGATGGTTTTTCTGTGGTGTGTGTCTGATTTCTCAAAGAGACCAAATGTCCTGTTCTGCAGTAAGCCAGTCTTTCATTCTGCTTTTATCGGCCGCATCTCTTTTTGTGGAGCATTTCTGTTATAGTAGAAGTGATCATGAGAGGGAGATGGTTTAGGGGAGAGAAATAAAATACTGTGTCAGGGCTTAATTTCATTCTGTCTCTCCCCAAATATGTTTCTAGTAAAGATGGAGCCTTGAGGTCTGACAGATTTTTTTTTTTTTTGAACCTTTAGATGACCAAGCTCAGACATTATTGGGATGCTTTTTGAACTTTGGTTTGCTAGAGCCATCTGCGAGAGAGCCAGAGTCACTGAGAGCAGTCTGATACAAACTGCAGTCAGTAGGAGGTTTGGTAGTTAGGTAGGTTTTGGACAGCTCATTATCTTTGAAATATCTTTGAAGTCGTTTTATTACTGAACATTGATTCAGTCATCACTTCCAGACTGCAGCCAAGTAAGCCCACTGCTGTTGCTGTGTTCTCCAAAACCGTCTTTCAGTTTCAAATAATATCTCAAAGCTCCCTGGAAGGACCTGCTGTCTACAGAGTGAGCGCTTCAGTAGCTTTCAGTTTTCCCTTCCCTGGCAGGGGTTCGTGGTCACCTTGGTGTGGAGGGAAACAGTGCCATAAGCTGTCAGTGTTCCAGCGCGTGATCCTTCACAAGAGCTCTTACGCTGCCTTTAAACTCGAGGCTTTATAGAAATTTTTGCAGCATGAACTCAAAACTCAGTGGTTATCCGGATTCATGTACAAAGGGGAAGTACCAGCAGGATTAATGGGTGAGAGTAAAGCATACAGTTTGCTTTGACGTGTGCTCTGCTTGCTTAGCCATAGGACAAGGAAGCCATGCTTGTATTTCTTTTGTATTGCCATTTTTAATTACTCCATAAACAAAACACTGTTATTGACATGGTGCAGAAATAACAGATTTAAAGTTCTCAGAAAGCTTGATATTCAGTAATTTTATAGAAAATACCAAATGCGTAGTGATAATTGATTTTTAATAGATTTTATGCTTAGCTGCTGAAATATTTTGGTGTAAAAATACCTTCTCAAGTAACTCTCAAATTTCTATTAAAAAGCTACCACAGAATAGGAATTCAAGAGTCAGAGTAGGAGGGATCTGAAGTAGTTGTTGCTCTAATATAATTTAATTGAACTGTGAGTCCCAGAATGAGCTGCTGTTTCTTGAACTCTCAGAATTAACAGTAATTTCCAGCATGTAACTAATCTAGAATAATGTTTTTAAAATGTACCTTGGTTCATGGTTATGAAATCAAAGCCACCCATTATGAAAATAATTCTGAATGAAATACTGATTCATCCACTGTTGGTTAGTTTTGTACCTGAAAAAAATCTGTGAGAACTGATGGTTCTGCAGATAAAATGTCAGTTCTCAAAATGCTGCAAACTGAGGTTTTTTTGTGTATTGTCTTTCATTCCAAAATTGTTTTTTCTTGCCAAATTGCCTGTTCGGGCTTGTGAGATGTGTGCAACGTGCCCATGGAGTCGGAGCACTGGTCTCTCTCGATTGTTTTTAATGCTACCATGTTTGCTGCTGCTTGTGGTTTTCACTGCTTATTTTATAACAGAATTTGAGAGGAGGATGGAAACCTCATCCCATTTAAATGGTAACAAAATAAATTCAAGTAAACTAATCTGGTCTGAAGTTTACACTTTACTGAGTCAGAGAGGTCCAGTTCCTTCCTTTGATATTGTTCAAGCAGCGAGAACAAAATGAAGTAAAAAGTTCCCTTGCATTTTAGTAAATCTACGGCAGCAGTCAGAAAAGCTGCCATTGTCTACATTAAATTCTACAATTTGTCGAGGAGTGAAGGGCTCAGGGTGTGAGGAGCATCAGCAGAGTGCAGCGTGGCTGCCAGGCTGTGCCTTCTGCTTACTTGCAGAGTGCTTTGGGGTATACCTGTTTTAGAGATGTCACTTGGATGCCTGTGGGATCCTGGCTGTCTCAGGAGTGACAGCTCTCCTCGATGCCAGAGTTCAGCGTTCAGCTTTGTTCTGAAGTGGAAAAAACTGCCATTAAAGTATTTCTAAAATACCTGGTATACTGTTGTGACTGGTCGTGGTTTTCCAAAAATGCAAACTGAGGTTGTTTTGAAATGATCTAAGATGAAAATGACAACAGGTCGTGGTTCAGATTTAACCTAATTTTTATTAGGTTTTCAAAAAGTAAAAAATAAAAATTAGGTTAACCAGTGATCTTAAAGAAATTTTAACGGTAAAACAACTTTTGCATTTTTTCCCCAGCAATTCCTCAGGTATATGGAAAATGCTGCTAAATTGCTTTAGTTCTGAACACAATTCCAAAGTTGCATAATCTCTCATTTTTATTTTTTTCTAAGGACAGTATAAGAAAAATGACCAGGTTCTGAGAATTAGTCACATCTTCATGGCTGAATACCAGGTACTATTCGAGCCCAATTCTGGGAATGCTGACACTGTCATCCTTTCATCATTACTGGATCCTGCTGCATCTATAATTCAATAGTTAGCAACTTTATTACCCTGCATACATGTATATATGTACATTGAATTTTTAGAGAGGAAGCCTTTCTCCCTGATGGAGGAGTGGTTTGGAAATGGGATGAATTGAAGGCACTTTTAACGTTGGCTGCTTTGCCGAGAAGGAAATCGGAAACAACCTGAAAGAGAAACTGTGTAAATTCCAGGGAAAAGTTAAAATGTAACATATTTGACTGAGCCACAAGTAACAGATTGGACAGGGTCAGAGAATCAGAAATGGAAACAGTCCAACTCTGTTCCTCTGGAATATTACGCAGACATCATGAACATCTATTGGATTCCCCCAAAAAAGCCTTACTTAAAGGGGGGTTCCAGATGGTGAACAAGGTCATATTCGTGCATTAATCATTTTAATCTCAATTACTAGCAAGGAAAATACACTGCAGTAAAAAAAAACAGGGAAGGGGGGCAAAACAAAACCACTCACAACCAAACAACCACTGCCCTCCCTTTCTTCCCCGACCTCCACCCCCCTAAACCCACAGAAAAATTTCCTTTCCCAATACAAAGGTAACTATCTCGCCTCTTCTCCTCTTGAGGTTTCTGGAGTAAAGGGACTAGTGCTTTCCCTGTGCACAAGCAAATCTTTGGGAACTGTTTCTATACTTTTTTAGAAAAAGCTAAGTATGTAGTTCCCATTTCAGATCACCTGTTGCGTTTTTCTCAGATTAGAAGGCTTTGAGAGTTTTGAAACAAGACTGGATACAACTAAGTTTTGATTATAGGGTTGTTCGAGGCAGAGATTTCTGCAAGCTGTGTGGGATAATGCTTATGAAAACTGTAAGCCAACCATGGAGGAATGAGGAACAAGAGTATCCAAAACTTAGATACCTTCCTGAGAAAGCCTGTCCTGCCTGCCTCCACCCTTCTTACAGCTGACAGCTTTTTCATGACACTTCCCCCAGGTTTGAAATTATTCCTCCTTCTTCTGTAGGCTGCACAGGGGAGGATTAAGGGAGGTCGACATTTTAAAAGCTAATTGGAAATTGAGGACAAAAAAGTCTACTGAAGGCCAGATAGACCTGCTGCAAGACCTTTCTCTGCCCTCTCTGTGTGGAATTAGAATTGCTAAGCCTCACGCTGTAAACCACAAATGGAAATTTTCTTGTAAATTAAGTGATGAGGTTCCATGCTTTGTGGCAAGAGATAGGTGTACCATAGCAGATGGATGTGCGGGGCTATCTGTAGGCTACACTAATGGCTGATTGCTCCTAGTCAGCTTAGCAGTTCAGGTTATTAATATGGCACCATGCTTAGAACCTGCAAGCTCCAGTGTACATAATGGTAAAAACAGGAGGGCCTACTTGCTCAAATGTGCTAAAGAGAGCCTGAACTTTTTAGAATTTGTACTCTAAATAAGACTAATATTAAAAGGTGAAATAGGCGCATGGACGGTGAATAAAGTTTGTTGCCCAGGGTGACCCAGCAAGTCAATAGCAGAGCACACAGTAGGATTTCTGAAAGCATTCACATATAGGAGAAAATACTTTACAGGGAGAGGCTCTGAGCTCACTGGTTTCTTTTAAATAAAAGGAACAATGGGGGCTTACTTAATTTGGGTATGTAAAGTACCATTAAATAAATAAGGAGCTTTTAAGTCTCAAAAGTGTAAAACAGGAACTGAGAGCTATCCAGACAGATTAAAATGGGCAGCATAGCACATCTTTTCTTTCATGTTAAACCGATAAACTAAAGAAACCAGTTAGCAAAGGATGTAGCAGATACTTCATCCCTAGACATTTCCAGAAAAGACTGAAAGCCTTTCTTGCAGGACAGGTGCTGGCCTTGCTCTGCTTACTTGGTTTGATATAAAAGTAAGTGGGCAGCCTGCTGTGCCTTCCATTAGCCGAACTGAGTGGTTCCTACGAATTTGGAACTAGATTTTAAGAGCTAAATGAACAAGAATTATTCAGCTACCTTGAGCCAAGTTCCAGGAGTCCTTACTGTCTGGCTGTATAAAGTCTAACCTGAGCTCTTGCAAAGAAATTACTCAAACCTGAGCAGTGAATGCTTTTGTATTCATAAGTGGGGAGAAAAAACAAAACAAAACAAACAAACAAAAAAAACCCAAAAAAACACACAAAAACCAAACCAAACAAACCAAAAAACCAAACAAAAAAACCCCCACCATCCATCCCCCCAAAAGAGTTTGAAAGGTTTGAATTATAACCTTTTTTTTTCAAAGCACAGAACCGTAAATGACTCTGCGCTTCCTGTTTCCTCGTGGACTAAAAGCGGAACATCCAAATCCCTGCAATACAAGAAAGATTAAGTCTCAGGGTTGATATTTTTTTTCCCCCTTAAATCCAGTTAATACTGGAATATTTTCTGGATGTCTGAAAGAGTGTGATTTTAAAAAGGTTTAACAGGCATCTTTCATGTCAAGTTCATATCTAACGTGAGAACTCCACATGTAATTCTGTTAAAAGCACTGCAGTAAGTGAAAATAAGTGCTAAAGAAAAATGCCACTTAGTGCCACATGCACCGGAACATGTTTTTTTCTTAGGGAGTTCTGAAGATATATCTATTCCTGGTGTGCCACTTCTGGCTCGTGGACTGTGCCGTCTAACTTTTCAGGAACCATAATAATAGTGGTGGCTATTTTTGCCATTTCCTTTTCTGTAATCTCTGTATTCAAGATGTTGCATTCTGGTCTATCTGTTTCATGCAACATAGGTTGCCTGGCAGCATGTATAAAGGTATATAAAGCTACTAAATTTTATTCTACTTGTTTTTCTTTTTTGCATTTAAACATGGGTAGAATGGACTATGTCAGTTTTCTGTTTAGCTGTTCTTTTAACAAAGTGTTTTGTAGCTGACATCCGAGGAGTCTTCGAGTTGCTCTGGGTTTGTTATGGCTAAAGCTGCAGAGGAAGTCCAAGTGAATCACAGATAATTGTAGTCCTCAGGATAGCCATTTTGTTAACAGAATTAGCTTCATTAATCTTTCTAATCTGATGATTAAGCAGAGGATAAAATATCATGAGAGCAACACAAAAACTATGTTGGAAAAACCCCCTCAACATTATTAAATGGTATGTGAAGATCTTATCGTGGTACTTTCTAAACACAGGAAAAAGTAGAACCAAATAGAGAATGTCTTAGTGATGCTTTCTTATGGAAATAAATATGTTGATTCCTCTGGTAGTTTTTTTAGAAAGGCGCATAAGATAGCATTGGGGATTACATTTTCTTTCAAATTTTTGATGCATTTTTAACCAATTCTGGGTAGTTGTTCAAGAAACTTAAATATTTTGGTGCTATTCTTGAATTTACTTTTTTGAGGGAGATTGTATGATTGAACATATCTAATATGTATAATTTTGTGTGCTTGAAGGTGCCACATTTACTGGCAAAATGCTTATTTATTACAAGATGTTAGAAATTATCTTTTCCCTTAGAAAACAGAAATGATCTTTCTGTTTAGATATTGAACTGAGACTTGAGAGGTGCATTCAGTTCCCACACTGTTACAGACGTCCTTACTTAAATCTGCCCTGCGGATCCTTCATGTGCTCAGTGTAGGAAAGGATGAATTTACCTGCACAGCAACCAGTTTGTGTAATCCTGCTTGCACTTGTGTGTGCCACAGAGTGTGAGGGCAAAATGAAAGCTTTCATTCTAAGCTGAAAAAGCAGTTAGGAAGATTTAAAAAAAAAAACAAAAAAACAATGATAGTTTTGCAAGAAGCTTGTGTTTTATTTTCTTTATTTCTGTTTTCTGCTTTCAAATTTCTTTAGAACTTAACTTGATCAAAGTCTCTGAATCAATGTAATTCTTGGCAGGCTGTAAGTAGGAGAGGTATTTCCAGAAAGGATGCCGTTGTTTAAATACTTGATGCCAATTCTGTATAACCATTGTGATTTGTATATCATGCAGTGTTTGTTTATTATAATGTCAGTGTTTGTTGTAAAGAAACTGAAGTTACAAATACATATGTGAAAGGACATGGAGAATATTTGTGTAGAACATACTTTATTTTTCCATCTTCATAACCCAGCAGAAGAACATTAATTTGTAATGTTTGAAGCTTGTGTATTCATGCTTTCGTCTTTGTGTTTGGTGGAGGAATTTTTTTTAAAATGGGAAACAAATATTTTCATGATATTTTTGCAAACTCCTATCTAACCCAAATTTAGATAATTCTATAAGGTAACTATTCCCTTTTTACTTTTCAGTTTCTTTCCTTGAAAATAGAACTGTATCTGTAGTGGACCTGAACAGGAAAGTAGGAAACACATTTTTTAAAATTGCATTTAAATTACTAAAAATTATCAATTACAAGGTTAACTGAACAGAGACATCTTATGTTAACAAATGACAAGCTTTCAACTCCGTGGATGAATAATAAAACCTCTAAAGAAAGTCAGCATGGTTTTGGTGTCTTGATTTAAACACTGTTTTAAACTTCTTTAGTACTTTTTAAAAGCTTACCCCTTATGTTGGGGATAAAGCTGTGTCTTCTGGCATAGCAGGAGAGCTGAGATAGTAATGAGAAGCATTCTCAGATTTAAGAAGGAAGTTAAAAAGAGGTTAATATTTCCAAAAGAAAACTGTTAGAATAATTTTTAGAGTAATTTTAGCTCAGCTTTGTTCTTGAAATATTATTTTACTTCCTTTTGTTTCCTTGTGACAACTTGATGCCACTTCTGAACTGTATATATCATTTTTGTCTCTGCATGTTCCCGTGATTGTCTCCTTCCCTACATCCTTTATTCTTCTCATTCATGTGTGGCTTTTAATTGAAGATGTTTCAAACCCTGTATTATTTTATTTCTGCAGCTTTCTTTAGTTCTGCCCTCTTGAAGTAGTGTTCTTTGTTTCTTGCCTAGAGGTAGTCCACGGAGCTGCCGCTCTTTGGCACTGCCTCGGGGCAGTTTGACCATCTGGCTAGGTCAAAGAGTCCAGCCCTGTGACCTTCTTCTTTGGCTTTGGGTGCCAAGGTGAGACTTGAAACAAAATCTCAAGTCAGTCACTGCGTGTGGTGACGCAGTGCTGACAAGTTGATTACCAGCCAAATTTCATGAAAGGTACGCTGAGGTAAACTGCAAAGGAGGTCAGGGATTTTGTCATGTTAAAAGTCCGGTTTTGCACAGATAGAGGAGCAGCTTGGATACTGGGGAATTTTCAGGCAAGTCTCTATAGCTTCTAGAGATGTCTTTTTAAAATAAGATCCTGTTCATTTTCTGGAAATTTGAGGGAAAGAACTTAGTAATTCATAGGCAGTTAGTGAGATCAAAGGCAGCTCTGGGCACACCCCTAGGGCTATCTTAATTGCATATTCTGTAGTTACACCCATTTTGGTTGAGGGTTGTGGGGGGAGGGAGTCTCATTCATATCTAAATCAAATTGGCAAGAGAGAAGAGTAAAAATTTACCCATCGGAGTTTTATTTCTCTCTGCTGATGCACTCTGGCTTGCAGCCGATGCTGGTGTTGCACATCAACAAGCTACTTAAAAGTTCCAGCAAGTGTCATTGAAGTACAGTTTGTCCATTTGCAGCGTATTGACTCAAGCTGTTTACTTCCTAATGGAGGATTAAGTTCTGTCATGAATGCGAATGGAGAGTAAATTTAACGTGCTTGCCTTCCAGATAAGAAAGGCCTTTCACCTTTCTTCCCGGGGAGCTGAACTGAATTCACAATCATAAACAGTAGTAGTTGTTTAAATGCTGGGGGGTTTTTAGTTGGAACAAAACCTAGGTATGAGTTCTGTTGCTAGCTGAAACAAAGCCAGCACAGCTCTACTTACAACCGAGCCTGAGCTAGAGCTGAACTGACGTGGATTCAGTTCCCTACTGCATTCTTGGCTCACTGAAGACTGGCTCATTGAAGACTGTAAGTCCAGTTGGACCTCTCTCAAAAGTTCCTAACAGGTATTGCACAGTAGTGTTTGAGAGACTGAAAATGTGAACCTCTTGTAGGAAGGGTCTGAGACTAATACTGGAGTGTCTGCCTAGTTTGGGCTGAGATTTCACATAAGGTATTTTTATTTTCTAATATCTGGGAAGATCATCTCTCTAAGGCAGATGAAAGCTGTACTCAAACCAGGTGTCATCACTGTTCCTGACTTCTGTTTTGAAATACAGTTGATTCATAGGCAAGTTCCAGAGTTGTCTTTTTTTGGTGGGTTTTGGGATTTTTTGGTGTGTTGGTGGGTTTGTTTTGTTTTTGTTTTTGTTTTGTTTTGTTTTGTTTTTCTTACGGAGGACTAGCATAGGATTAACAGGTGAAAAACTGAAGGGCAATTTAACATCATCTAATATCGCCATTTCCTAGGACTTATTTATATCCTGTCTTTGGAGATTATTTAACCTTTCTTAGGAAGGATTTTAATTTATACCTAATACACAAAAAGTGAATATATTACACCAAAGTCTTGGATCTTCTAGCTGGTAATTTCCCAGATTTGAGGTCTAAAAATCAGTACAGTTACTTCCTTTATTCTTCATACAGAAGTGAAATGCTATGTGGATATTGCCTGCTATATACCGTCTTGAGTTCCCAGAGTATACCTGGCAGGAGGAGAGTGCAATAAAGAGAAGAAATATATCTTTACAGGAAATAGGTAGCATTGCTTTGGTATCTTAATCTGTAAATCTTCATGCAGAAATTCTTGCTTAAAGGATGTGAGGAAATATGGAAATTACTTAAGGAATTAAGGAAAAAAGTATGTAGTCCAGCAAAACGGTTTTATGTGGCCAGGAAAACAGTCAATTCATGTACTTACTTTTATATAGACACATATTTCATGATGGTTGTGCAAAGCATTGAAAAGTTGTCTGCTCAGAGGAAATATTATTGCAATTTAGGAGAAACTCCAAATACCTGGTTCAAGTAATTTAGGAAAAACTCCAAATATCATCATGTTTGGGTGATTCCTGAGACTGAACAAATGTGCCACCGATGAGTTTGGCTTCAGCATATGAGCAAGTGGTGGTCTGAAATTGTACTGTGGTAAGATAATATGACAGCCTTTATCAGTTTTTGACGTGTTGTAATTGGCTAACCACTATGTGCTAGCAGCCCTGACTCCCTGTTCCGTGTTTTATTGCCGGCTGTATAGGTAACCTCCGTTCTGGTTGCAGTTCTGTAGCATGACTTTAAAAAATGCCCATAAGCCAAGACAACAAGCATGTTTTAAGTACTTTGTGACAGTTAATTATTTCCCTGTGGTTTGGAGAGTGCCACTGCACTAGTGCATTAAGAAATACATTTTGGAAAATGTTGTGATGAAATTACAGGACATATCTTACTACACAAGGCAATTCCCTTATTCTTAAATCAAATAACCATCTGTTTGGAGAAGTGCTTTTGCCCTGAAGAGTTTATTTTCTTTCTTGAAATACATTTAGCAGATGTTTCAAGAGAATGGCTTTATGCAGGCTTTTGTTCAGTAGGTGGTTTTACTGTCTGTTCACTCAAAAAGTCTAGCTGGGTGTTGCTCAGCCAAACCCAGCTCTTACACGTTGTACTTCACATTGTCTCTGGGCTTGTGTAGGTTCTTTGTATTTTATCTTCATTACCATTGCTAAAATAATGCCATCTCCATTTCTAGTGTAGATACAGTTTTAGTCCAGTGAAAAAATACTACATAACTTTGGCTTATTCCTCTGTCTTCATAAGGCTTAATAATGGAACACATTTGCATCATCAGAATAACTACACTGGGTCAAATGAACCAACAAATAGCTCACACTTGTGTCTGAAACACTCATGGTAGTGAGTTTCCATTGACCTGTTCACACGCAGAATGCCTGGAATGGTTAGTCTAGGCAGCCTTATCTCTTAAGGTCATTGACTTATTCTTCTGCTCATGAAGAGATTTCTCTCTCATTGATTTATTTCCCTTTGTCAAGAATTGTGCTTGTAGGTGTTTAGAAACCCTAAACAGTTTGCCATATAACTCTTAAATACTGTAATAATAGGTAATACCTTGTACATACTTTCCACCCCCTGAAGCTTTCAAAGCAGTAAAGATAATCTCTTCCTTGCTTCAGATCATGGAATCAGAAACTTGGTTTCATGCAGTGACCCTTCTGTGGTCATGCTGCTCGATGCCTTTGCAGTTGTTTGTACTGCTCTGCTGTCTGTTACATGTAAACAGAGCCAATTGTCCAGGTTCACTTTCTGGATTCTACCAGAAAATGAGCCCCGCACACCCTAGGCTCAGCACAGTGGTCTGTAAGAGTTAGTTGTCCTTCTAGTACATAAAAATGAGTATGCTGCTTCTGACAGTGCAGATGTGCTTGTGCTCAAACGCACGGGCATGTGTCACTGTGCATTCAAAAATGCTCCTTCTTTGGTGTCTGGGAGGCTTAGGCACAGCAGATCATAGAGGACCAAGGTCGTATCACGTGCGATTCAGGACACCACAACTGAGTATCGGGATATGCTTTATTAAGTGATGGAAGGATTCTTGTTTTAGAATTGGTTTCTGAATACTGTGTTTATTTCAGCTGAATCTTGTTTCTCCCTGGCTGCTGCTCTTCTGTATTATGTCAGTGCCTGTGTCTGGCACTGAAAAGTGTTTGATATTTTCTGTAGGTCATGCAAGATGTTTGATGGGTTTTTTTGTTGACTTTTGAGTATGAGTAAATAATTGATAGAATCCCCTCTGGCCCAAATTTCTGACCCTTTATGTATATCATTGTGGTCAATTACAATGTGGCAAGCTGTGTTACATTTCTCTCTAATTATAATAATCAAATATATAACATTCATAATGAAAGGCAGATTTGTGAACATTGGAGCAGTGCACTGACTCCAAATTTTCCTGCCTTCTTTGCCAACAGAGCAAGAGGCTGGTGGGGTGAAAAACATCACAGAGGTAAATAGAGATTCTAAGGAAGTTTTCTCAGTATGTTTTCTGGGTAATTTCTTTTGAAAGTCAAGTTTACTCTTGTAATTAATGATGTAACATGTAAAATTCTTAATTTTCAGATACTATTAACAAATAACATTTGCTCAGCTATTTTGCTGGCCATATGGAGCTTATTCCAAACCTCTTCATTTCAGTTGAGCTTGATAGGGATTCAGGTGTAAATGCGGGGGTAAGTTTGCAAGTTTAATCATACCTCTAGCTGTTCCTTTTGTCAAGAGTTTGCTTCTGATGCAATAATCATGGTGGGTTTGAAAGTTTTTTAATTACTTGGGCTGCAGTCATTTTGGCTATATTGAAAAACATCAATGTTAATGTTTTATTTTCTATTACATCATTTTAAAAAGTGCTCTATTAGCTATTTAAATTGAAGCAGAAAAATCTTGTGGCTAAAGAACAAAAGACCAGCACAGACTTTCCAGTTGCTTTCTATTAGATNAATTTCTTTTGAAAGTCAAGTTTACTCTTGTAATTAATGATGTAACATGTAAAATTCTTAATTTTCAGATACTATTAACAAATAACATTTGCTCAGCTATTTTGCTGGCCATATGGAGCTTATTCCAAACCTCTTCATTTCAGTTGAGCTTGATAGGGATTCAGGTGTAAATGCGGGGGTAAGTTTGCAAGTTTAATCATACCTCTAGCTGTTCCTTTTGTCAAGAGTTTGCTTCTGATGCAATAATCATGGTGGGTTTGAAAGTTTTTTAATTACTTGGGCTGCAGTCATTTTGGCTATATTGAAAAACATCAATGTTAATGTTTTATTTTCTATTACATCATTTTAAAAAGTGCTCTATTAGCTATTTAAATTGAAGCAGAAAAATCTTGTGGCTAAAGAACAAAAGACCAGCACAGACTTTCCAGTTGCTTTCTATTAGATTATAGCTGTTCTGATTTTCATATGCATTTTCATGGAAGTAATATTTACCAAAATTGGTAACTACCTCTAAAAACAACAGACAGAGGAACCACCCCCCCTTCAGCCTTTGCAGCTATCCACACTTTAAGCACAACCTCCTCCCCTTCTTTTGGAGAAGTTGGTGTGTTCAAAAAGAAACTTTGTTGTGTTCGCACTCAGGAAGGGTTAAAACATACTGACTTCCCAGGTCTGACATGAATCAAATAACCATCTGCAGTGACAGATCATGTGCTTGGAGGTTTATGCTTTAAGCTACCTAAATATCAGATAATCCTAGAACATCACAAAAAGAGGTGCAAAGCAGGTTTTATGATTTAATTCTTTCTGTTTCTGTGGCTTATACAGTCCATTTAGGTTTACACTGTTGCCAAAATCCTCAACAGCTTTTGGTTTGAAGGGGTTTTGCTGTGTTTCATGTACTCTCTAGCGAGGAGGACCAGAGTAAAACTACTCAACTTTTGTGCCTTTAGGAAGTTCAGTTATGAAAAATGCATTTGTCTACTCATTTTTTAATTTCAGATCTGCATTTATGTCAGTGACTGTCCCTAAATTTCTCTTGAGACAAGTTGGCTTTTAAATGAGTACAGTGCACTAAATCTCGAGTGATGTCCTTGTGTTGGAACATAGGTGGCTGATGGACTCTGTTGTGATCAAAGGAAACCCTATGGCAGTGGGGCACTGAGCCACTGCAGACAGCCGTTTGTCATTTGCTTACAACAGGTCTCAGTTTGTACCACAGAGCATGCAAAATCTGTGCTGGTGCTGTCAAATGGAATGAAAAGGATACTCCCAAATGCTGATGGAATTATTCAGGTTGTATATAAAATCTTATTCATATTCAAATATGAAGCATCAGTGCAACACAAGTATTTCCATAGCGTGTTCTAATCTTTCTCATCCTTTTAAGATTAGAGAGAGTGTTTGGTTTCTTTAGAAAATCATGGTCTAAGAGAATTCTGTCCAAGTTTCATATTTTTAGGGGTGGGAATTAATGTCTTACACCTGAGAGGAGAAAAATGGCGAACTTCTAGCTGACCTTAACGCTCGGTGTTTCAGAACACTTAGGAGTTAAAAACTAGTAAAAAGCAAACCTCGAGGAAAAGCTGGACCATTTTCACAATTTTCTGCATAGTTTGAGTAAATTTTGCATTACTCCAGAGTTACCCAAGAATTGTGATCCACTGAAAACGCTGCAGAGAAATATTTCAGCATACTTTGGTATTGTTTTTACTGATGAGTATTATCTGAATGAAAAAGAAAAAAAATTGCCTCCTAGATGTGTACCCATTAAAGCTATCTAAAAAAGAGAGAAAAAAAGAGTTCTTGGTAGTTTTTGATACTGCTGGAAGACAGGATGTGTATTGCTTGACAAAGTGAAGCTTAACTGAGGAATAGGAGGCATGGTCCAGTGAGTAGTCTGGGCCTGCAGAGACCAGAGCTCAGTTCTTGTTTAACCATAGACTTCTTGTATGACTTGCCAGAAAGTCATTTAGTCTCGTTTGAGCCTTTGGGAGTATCCCATTTTGCAGATGGGGAACTGTCTCAGAAGGGTGTTGAAAATAAAATCTATTAATGACTGTGAAACTATATAAATGCCTTCAATATGCTGAAGCTTGGCCTTGGTTTCAACATGGGTTTTTTCCTCTGAAAGTATGTCTGGTTTTATGGATGGTTGCCTTTTGTTCCCTGAAACAGGCTACTAATAGGTTTTATTCAGGCCTGGAGTTTCTGATGATCTGTGCTGCTTTCCAGCAATGATTGTTCTCATCTCAGTATGCTGCCACATCTTGTTATTTGAACAATATCGAAGCCGTTTAAATTACCTTTTTAATTAACGTTACTTGCACACGCTAAAACTGTATTTCGATGAAAGTCACAGCAATAGCATGGGTCAGTAACAGGATAAAATGTTTTGGTGATCAAAGATTTTGCTCAGTGGTAGTTGTTCCAACGTTTACTGCATGTGGAAAATGTAGTGTGTGTGTGCAAGGCACATATTTTGCAATCTGTCTTGCTTACAGCAAAGCTGCTCTTGTATCAACTCCTCTGTCCCATCCCTAGGTTTGCATCTTGCCTTGTTCCCTGTTGTCCTTTTGAACAGTAACAGTTTGTTAGATGTCTCCTCATAAGTTCTCTCTGCATAAAAGCTAGGCTGCATTCAGAGAGAAGTATTTTTAGTCAAAGAGAAGGGTCGGAATCGGAATTGCCATGATCAAGCTATTTCCAGTGCATTCAAGATGTCTGTTCTATTCAGCTGAATTTGGCCAGTCATTCTGTTTCTGGTTACATCTGTCTAAGGGCATTTCACATGCGATAACTTTCATGGCATTTGGTGAAAAATGCATGGGAACTTTAGATTTTGCTATATGCATCTTTTGTTACTTAGTTATAAAATGACATTGCGGAGCGTAAGCATAGTTTAATGCACAGATTGAAAAGAAAAAGCATGCTTATTCTAGTAGTCTGTTTTGGAGGTATTTATGCCATTATGTTTCTAGGCATTACATTAGACATTTTAAATGAATAATTAAGATTGAATCAGTCTTTTTTTGCTGTGTTTGGTTTGATACATGAAAGACCTGAGATGAAAAGAAGGGTTCCTATCAGTCTAGGAGATCCTGTTTTTGTTGGGGTGTTCATTTCATATGTAGGGTCAGCTGAGACAGCTGAGCTGCTGGTTTCTGGCAGTAGTACTAATTTGTATGACTGATAAGATTGTCAGTGCAAGTACTCACTGAAAGGAAATGTGAGTCTTTTATAAATCTAAAAATAAGAATATGTCCATTTCATTCGTATTAGTATTAGAACATATGAAGACTGAAACATGCTTTCTTTGTAAAAAGAGACTTCCTTCTAGAAATAGTTCATTTTTCTTAGAGCATCAGCAGAATTTCCAACTCAAAATCACTGAGCATCATTTCCAATAAAATGTAAATTGAAACAGTCCACTTGCTGGGTAATGGAAACTTGGTTTCAGGCCTTCAGTCTTTTTCCTGAGTTGCTTCCAATGCTGGTTGTAATTAAAGGGGCAGAACAGAGATTTTGTGATTCTGGTCAGTAACTCATCCAGATGCCTGATTCTTCTGCAGAGTTGGTTTTGGTGTTTGTGTGTGTGCGTGCATGCTGGGATTTGAACTGCATGAAGTATTTCACTGAAAGCTTAACCAAACAGTGCATAGTGCTGATACAAACAGAGCATTAGACATGTCTGTCTTTAATACAGCCATCTGTTGAGTGCTATAGCAGTTTTTCAAAAGCCTCCCTCAGCATAGACATCAAAGTTTATTCATGCACCTGTGCCTCTGATCTTCTAATATTTTTCTTATTTAAAAATGGCAAAGGGAGAGGAGCAGTATTTGAAGATCAGCAGCTTTATTTAAAACAAAACACAAAAAGCCAAAACCCCCCAAAAAACTCCCCCACAAAACTCATGCTGCCAATTCTGAAATTGTTAAAAATGTCTTTTTTGAATATTCAACACTATTACTTATAAAAAACCAGACAACCACGCTTTCATTTGCCTCTCCCTTGATTAACCCCTGGCCTTGCTAACACTGTTTCCTGCCTGGTCTATTTACAGTACAGCTGCTGAGATAATTTTGGTCCATCCATCAGACCAATTTGATCCACTGGTCCAATGACATCAGGCGGACCTGTGAACTCCTCTCCCAGCTCTGTCTTGAAGGACAGAGAAGCATTTCGGTGAGGAGGTGGTCAGTGGAAGGAGGAGTTTGCATCATCCTGAGGCATTCAACAACCATGGCCCAAAAGAGGGGGAAAAGCCTCTCCTGTAAAGTCCTCTAGGGTGATGAGAGAAACCTGGTGACCAAACAGGTGGCTCCATAGGGCTGCTCACTGAAGGTAGGCTGGGAAAGCCTGGCATAGCCTGAGTGTTCTGGTGTCCCCTTCCTCATTTACTTGCTAATTTGCAAAAGACCTGCGGGTTGGTCTCTCAAGTTGTTAGGGTGAATCGGGGATCTGCTGGCTATCACCTCCTGCTGGCCTAGTGCTGTACCCTGATGTCCCTTGTGACAGGAGGGGGTCAGCTCGGTGTCATGTGCTGGCACGTGGGAGACAAGGCCACTTTCCCTTGCTGTGGCAGAGCAGGAGGTGTGGAGGGAGGGGAGAGCGCCTGTACCCAGCCACAACCTCTGTGGTTGCCTCAGAGTCGCAGAAGCAGTGGGCTGGTTCTGGGGTTTTTGCTGTGAGAGAAGAGCACACATCCCTGCCTGAGTCCGGCCCTGGCCTGCCCCCATCCCCAGCGATGGGCCTGATGGACAGGCTGGGGCTGCCCTGGTGCCTCCTCGACCACCCGCTCCTGTCTGGAGTAGTGGGACACAGGACAGGTCCTGGCAGACAAGGCCCCTTGCAATTTTATCTGTGTGGTTTTCCTACTAAAACAGGTTGAAAAAACAGTATTAATGTACACAGCGTCACACCACTCAGTCTCTGAAATCATGTGACAACTGCTATGGGACAGTAGAAGCTACTGATTACATAATGTTTTACTTACAGTTTAATTTTTGAGAGGCATGTTGCAGCAAAAATTATTTTTAATTTGTTGTGTACAGTTAAGATACTCAAATCCAGCAATATTTAGATTTGCTGATGAAACTTGTAATAAAATACAGGAAGGTCTGTAATAAGCTCTTCATTGTGGTGCCTAAACTTACCAGAGCTTATTCCCATAGCCTGGGAAGTCTTGGAAGTACAGCAGCTTGATACTGAGCACCTGTATTTCATGCTGAGTAAAAGTGATCTCCACATGGGCGAAGACTCCTTAAAATCTACCAGAATGGTACAGAAATAAACAAATTTTGTGTTTCAGAAAAGGAGGCTAGAGCATGCATTTCTTTCTCCCAGTGGGGATACAAAAGGAGTATTATAAACACGTGTTAACCGGCTGTATGAGCTGTGTGTGTTCATTTCCCTCGTTCTGTGACCAGAGCTGATCTGTCTTGCTGTCACAGTGTTGTTTTCCACATTTGCATATCCGGGCTCAGTATAAATTATAGTAAAAAAGTCACTCAATTATAGCACTTTTTAACTTTTCTTGAAAATAGTGGTGCAAATTATGTCAGAACAGTATTTGACATGTAAAATTCACTGAGCTCAAACTTTCCAAATGTGCACACTTCTTTTTTATTCCAGTGAAGATGCAGGGTCCTCAACACCTCTTTGCAAAAGGAGGCTCTGTTGGTAGTGAATGTGTCCTGCCTGCACCTTGACTTGGTGAGGTTTGGAAACTTCTTGTTTCCTGCGCATGCAGTCACTTGCTTTGGGAGCCATTCTAAGTTTGGTGTTTTTTTTTTTTTCTTTTTCTCTTCTTGAATACAGATTGACTTGGAGCCAGAAGGGAGAGTGTATGTCATCATAGACCTTTCAGGATCGTCAGGTGAAGGTAGGGACTTTCAATATTTTATCTTACTCTTTCATGAATGGAATCTCCAAGGGTCTCTGCAGTGAAAGTATTAGAAGACATGTGTGCTGATGTCCTCTTAAATCTGGATAAGCTCAAGTTAAAATGAACACATTTTGATCTCTGCTTTTGAGTCAATAAGCAGTTGGATTTCATCCTACCCTATTAATCACTAATGGTAACAATACCAGCTGAAAGGACAGTAATGAAATGACCATATTTTAGTAGTACTAATTTCCAGAGGAAACATCCAAATTCTTTTAATTTTTGAAAGAATGCTAACAATTATGTAGGTAGAAAGGATAAGATGTCAAAGATGAGGGACAGGAGTTTATTTTCATTTAAAATTATTCTAATATTTGGTAATTTTCCACTAAATACTTTCATTTTCAAGTAAAGTGAAATGACCAAAACATTGTAATTACATGAGGTGTTTTCATTTTTATGACACACCAGTTACATGCTGGAAAAAGCCCCAAATATGGAAGAGAAGTATTTATTACATTCTTAAGAAAAATTCTAAAAATAATCTTCTGCTGCTTGCTTTAAACAGAGTCAAGTGATATATGGTAGGAATAAGATGATTTATGAAGAAGCAAATCTGTGTGTCTTAGTCATGCACTTGGTGACAGCCTGATCTGCCGAAATGGCCTACATGATTGATTACCTTAAATTATGTCCAGCAATCAGCTTTGATCAGTAGCTCATAGAGTTCAGTTAAATGAGGTTATCGTCGGTTCACAGTACATAAAGAAGATTCACATGAACCCTGACAGGACCTGAAACTAAAAATGCTATGAAATGAAATTATTTTGCCTGGCACAGTGGAGAAACAGTGGAAGAGCATGTTTATCTTTCTGTTCTGTGTAATGAATTGCTGCACTCTGACCAGCTACTAGCAGTAGCTTGCAAAAGCACATATTGCTATAAATCCTGAATTTTAAAAACAAAGAAAACTATTATTTAAACTTTATCTTATAGCCTCTTTTTGTACTCACGTAAAGTATGCTCTACCATTTTTTCTTCCTCCATATTGAAGAAAATATCAATAAAATAGTAGTTTCC
Organism: Mystacornis crossleyi; assembly: GCA_013400655.1. NCBI lineage: Eukaryota > Metazoa > Chordata > Aves > Passeriformes > Timaliidae > Mystacornis > Mystacornis crossleyi. The sequence continues at coordinate 3,591 of VYZQ01040436.1, read as the reverse complement.
ACGTATCTTTCTGACTGGCTTGACAGTGATCAACTGAAATATGATTAAAGGCATTGATGTAATTCTGTCACAGGGCAGGTAGATATTCTTCCAACCTTCCACTGATAGCTAATTGATACCCAGGTGAGCCTACTGTTACTATTTCATCCCAAGATGCGTTCACATGTGTCAGACTGTCAAAGGGCAGGAAGAACGGTGCTATGTGGTTCTTCAAGAGTTGTTTAAAACTCTCTAACCTTTTGCAAAGGAAAGTTAAAAATAAGTATCCTAGTGGGTCCTTTATTATGTGGTGCATTACCCTGTGACACTCAAAAGGTACTTGGAAAGAAATTTGTGTTGCTACAGTAGCTTTGGAGGGGAACACTCAAATGGAAACAGACCAGTGAGGGAAAAGAGCTTATGAAATGCTTACGGGAAGCCCTCAGGAAGACCGAGAAGCTTTAGTTGAGGTTAATTTAGGTAGGAGTTTAGAGAAGTTGGTGCGCTTAAAAAATGCAATAGATCTTGTACGCTTTTAAAGTTTTCCCATGCAATTAAGTAACTGTGAAAAAGTGATATGTAGAAGTATTGCAAAATTCTCTACGAGGGTTACAGTTTTACTCACGGAGGAAAGTGGACCAGGTTTGTACAACTGTTTGTAAACCATTTTTATAGTGTTTTGTTAGTGGTACTAGGAAATCCTATTATTGGACTGTTTTATTAGGGCTGTGGCCTAAATAATTTTGGATATTTAGCTATGTTAATGAAGCACCTAATTTAACATAACAACTGTTTGCATCCTTGTGTAGTGAACAGAAACACCTAGACCACGTGGGCAGTAGCTTATGCTACGTGTTTCAAAAATGCCTGTTTCCTTTTATGTATATATACATATATATGTATATAAAGAGAATGTATTTGAGAGGTATTTTATGAATTTCAATGGGCCAGTTCATTGTAGTAGATCTTTCTTGAATATAAAAGGAACATAAAGTTACACTAAGTGCATTGCTTTTGAGTGGCCAGAGTTGTTTGAGGTGATTGCTGCTCTTGGCCAAATTTCTGATTTAGGATCTTGTTTTTGCACTCCAGTCTTCACTGTGAATAGCAAGAGTACATAGTATTATTTTTCATGATATATAAATGGGTATCACTTGTTTCACTTGGAATTTTGGAGGGACAAAATTGGCAATTTATGAAAATAGAAATACTCTTAGCAACAATTTTAACTGGAGGAGGCAATCAAGTTGCATGTTTCTTGCAAAAATGTACTCTATATGCCCCAACCACTCTTGTCCTGTAGTGCTGTGTACTGAAAATTGGACTTGTTTCTCCTATGTGATATAATCAGGTTTCTAGTTACCAGCAGTCAGTAATGTAGCTTCAGTTATCTGGCACTTCTAAAAGCTTTGTCAGACACATCCAAATTCTCTTTTGGTAAAATTGATTTAAGATTAGTTCAATCCATTCATATGGACAAAGAGCATTGTTCTCTACTACACTGCCTCTAAAAGGCAAAAGTCCTAATTTCCCAAGCGAGCCCTTATGTGAGTAAACTGGTATATAAATTGAAAGTAAGCTTATGTTGTTACCATATACCTCTTAAAATTCAATTGCTGCTTAGTCGAAGCTGCCAGATTGCTTATCCCTCTGCACTATTTGCATTTGTATGGCAAAACAATGAAAACAGTTGATTGTTATAAGCTGACTTCCTCAACAAAAGCACACAATTCCTGTTCCTCCTGCCCTCCTTGTGTAAGCTGAATCATTCATGAACTTGTATGGCTTAGGTGTGCTGAACAGATGGAAATCTGGCAGACTACAAAGGCAGATAATGAGTACTTCTGCCTGGAAGTACTCTCTCCCTAGGCAGAGACAGACTTGCTGAGAGCCACACTAGCGTATCAATATCAGCCTCTGGCCAATATTTTTACATGCAAGTATAGAAAGAACAGTAGAGTGGCTGGCTTTGCTACTTGCAGTTTCCAATGGATTGTTCAAATTTCAGGGAATTTTGATTTGTTCTGAAAAAAAAAAATTTCTAGAACATGCTTCCATTCAGTTCTAGTCTTTAAAGCAGAAGAAGATTGGAAAACACAAATGCTAACATCTGAGAAGTGGAAATAAAGCTACATAAAAAGCTCTTACAAGAACAACAGCAAGCCCAAGAGGGGTGTTTTTATCATCACCTTCTTACACCAATTCTGTTTTGGAACCTGCTTATAGTTTCTGAATGTTTGTACTGCACTGATAGGGATGGTGAGTAACTATTTATTTTAGCAATCTTTTATAAATTCTGTAGTAGGAACTGTCCAGCCCACATACTGAAAAGAAAATGCTAAATAAACTGTTTGTCACACAGACGGTGATGTTCTCAAAAGTTAGGATTTAAATTTTTCTGCTAAAACATGAATGTTTCCATATTGTGCTTCCAAATCAGTTCGGCAAAACACTTTACCATTTTGGTGATGTTGACATAGGAAGAGGGTGAGAAAACAGCTCTTAAAATAAGTTTTTTTAATTCTCCATTTGAAACTATGTAAGCAGTATTTCTCTAACACCCGTGAGTCATGGCTTTACACTTCTTTTGCCAAAACTGATCTGCAGGATTATTTACCTTCTGTAGATTTACTTTATTTAAAACGAGTCTGTGCATTTAGAGTAAATCTGTATTTGTTTTCTGTGAATGGAAGCAGCTGTATCAGTGGAAACTTCTCATATGTAGATATGCACTAAGGTGTCTATTCACAGCCTAAAATAACTGCAACAGTTAATCGATAAAGTTCTACATATAATTTCTTTTTAATAATTCTCATACTTTGG
>VYZQ01040435.1:32476-47777 GCA_013400655.1 Mystacornis crossleyi | reverse complement strand
ATACACAGACACACATACATGTGCATGTATCCATAAATGTATGTATTATATATATATATGTGTGTGTGTCTGTTATATGAAATAACAAAATGTAAAATGATCTCTCTGCATGCTACTTTTGTACATCCCAGGGTACAGTATCCTGACTACTACATGGCAGGATTCTGTCATCTTAATAAATACATCCTGAAACAAGAAAAGAAAGTATTTGAATATACCCTACCCCCCAATATTTCATATCATTTTCTTGATAGGCTTACTTTTTACTTCAGTGTGATGTAAAGTTAGGTGTCAAAAATAGGAATTTTAAAAAGAAAAGTGATTGCTGTCTCCTGATCACTTTTAATGTCATTTTCCATTCTCACTACCAAGGAGGCTCGTGAGCTACACGGGGTGAGCTACACTCTCTGCTCCTGATGACTCCTCAGTTGACAAAGCACAAGGACTAAAGAAAAGTACCCATCTTTTTCACATCTTGGAAGAGATAGTAATGGTGGTTCATGGGAACATGAATAAATGGAAGGCATCCTCTGGTGTAGGAAGACAACCAATGCAAGTTATAAAACTGCTACTTCTAAAGGTAGTTGTCTCCAGGCACTTCTCTGTTGCACTTTTTATTTTGCATAAGCCACACCTGGTATAGCATTGTCCTGCGTAGGAGTGGTCCTGATGGCTTAGAAAGGCGACTCAAATTAGGTATGAACAGCAAGTTCCAATGCTCATAGAAACGCATTAGAAAAACATTAAACAGAAGCAATAATCTGAGATCCCAAACACGTTTTTTCCCCATTAACAATATTTTAAAATGCAGAACGCACTTCTGTGAAGCATGAAGGATGGTCAGGGTTAGCTAATGAGGCTGATAGGTACAATTGCTGTATGCTTGATCTGCCTTGGACCCTAATGCTTATTTGGACATCTTATTATTGTGTGGGTGTTAAGTCTGTCCAAGCTCATAATCAGTAAGTATATGGTCATTCACAGTGTTTATGCCTCTGTTTTGGGAAGCTGGAACAAAGTGATCAGGCTATAGTTTGCAAGGTTCATACAGAAAATTTCTCATGGACAATCTGAACAAACTAATTGCTGGCATTAACATGGGAGTCATATGAGCTGTGATAATGATACAGATAATGAACCCCCTCCACCTTTGGCCATCATTTTATTACCTATAGGGTCAGTAAAGAATTGATTCAACACTGAATTGCATTTTATAATTGGCTATTTGTACCTGGGAAGATTTTGATACTGTACAATATCTTTGGATATCACTCATGTACTGTAAAAGGGCTTTAAGTGCATCAGAAAAAAAAGAATGGTGGGGACCCACTGTCAAAATGTGTTGGCAAATGGAGAGTCAAAACCCCCATAATGTTCAGTCACAGATCTTTGAGCTTTAGAGGAAACAGTCTGAACTGACATTTTAGCAGTAGCTTAGCAGATTTATAAAAGCTGTATATCAACAAAATGCTGATAACTTGATGTTGCATGAACATACTGGACCAAGTAGGGCAGTGCTTTGCTAAGTGTAGCTCTGTCTTGTTGATATGACTGCTCAATTCACAGAGAGACAGCAACATTCAGGCTGTGTTTCTCTTTAAGCTGTATGAAAAGCCTGGGGAGAGTATGATTTCAATTTAAGCTGGTCTTGCAAAGGCTATCGACTTAGGTTTAGGCATTCTGAGTTAATTATCCCCGGCACAGAGGCACAGGTGTCTGTCAGTGTCAGGAAGATAAAACGATGCCCACAGCAAAGAATGCTGCCAGCATCTCCAGCGTGAACTGTGACTTAGTGCTTGGTCAGACCCAGGCCCCTTTCCCAAGACGAGCTCTTGTGCAGTTGGCAGGAGCCTCTGAGCTGACAAGGGGTGCTCTTTCCTGCCATTTCACACCCACAGAGGTGCTAGTTCTCCATTTTTAAAAACACATTCCTACAGCCAGTAACCTGTAAAAGGTGGAAAAACGATACTAATCGCCACGAGGTGGCCAGGAAGAGTTTTCTAAAGTATCCCTTATCTTGCACTACTCATTTAAACAGGGCTTAGCAGGACCGGTTCTCAGCTGGCTGCCAGCCCAAGGATTACTGGATTTTCATGTCAGGATTTTTGGTTAGACGATTTAGCTGTAGGAAAATTCCTTGGACTAGACCTTAGTTTTGATCATCCCGGTCTAAAATGTGATCCCAAATCTCCTGCTCTCTGGTTGCCTACACTGGCATGGTTCCTATTTGATTATTTTTAGGGGGATCATGGGACTACTCCTGTTTGAAACAGCTCTGCCAGTAGCTTCAGCTAAAATCAGATCAAATGGTCCACCATGGTAAAAAGTTCTGGATATTCAGCACACACCCTTTGAGATTAAGTAGCTGTAGCTACCCTCCTAACTATTTTTCCTGGGCAAATGAGAATAAAGAGATTTTTATCTTTCGAGAAAGTTTCATAATAAAAGTACATATCAGCTTAGCTAAAGAAGAAGTAAATTGAATCAGGTTTAAGTTACTCCAAGTGTTTTTCTTATCTTAATTAAGAAAAAAAAAATCAAATGGCAACCAATTAAAAAAAAAAACACAAAAAACAAACAAACCCGCAACAATAGTAAAGAAACATACAAAGAAATAATAAATTTAAAAATTACTCTCATTTAAGTTTTACCTTTACAATTCTTTCTGGCTTTAAAATTACTCCATAAGTAAAATTCAGTGAAGTAGATTTAAGTTTTTCATTTAAATAGAGGAAAGCAGTTGTAATTTTTTTCCCCCCAAGCTTCTGAAACCAGAGATTTCCAATCACTTTTTTAATGTAATAATTGGAAAAGCATTCACTTAGTCAGTTTTTAATCTACCTAGTAAAGATTTCACTCAAACTACACATTGATTTTATTATGAAAAGCTCAAGACAACTGTAAGTTTTAAAATCAGTCTAAGAATTTGGTTTTATAAGAATACGATTCTAAAAAATCAAAGTGGAATAACTCTAAACCTTTTTAGAAGTTAGTATTATTTCAAAATATGATATTTGGCAATAAAGCTTCAAGGCAAAAATTTCTACCACAGCATGGCATAACAGAGGGATATCTCAGCCATCCCTGCTTATTATGCCAGCAAACAGGTGAATCTCATCCAAAGATCTCTATAAACTCTCCTCACACGGTGGATCTGGGCCATAACTTTGCTAGGACCTTGTCAAACCATACACGCTGTGCTTTTCATATTCCTACAGGACAGCCCATATACACTGGGGTTTTTTATGGTTTCCCCAGGAGGAGCTGTGCCATTCCACTGTGGTTCTCCTAAGGAAAACAGCATCCAGCACCTGTCTGTCCTTGGCAGAGAGCTGCAGCCTGCTCACTTCCTCCTCCTGGGCAGATTTTAGGGCAAGGACACAGCCTTGCTAAGTATGCTGAAGGGTTTGCTGTGAGCTGGAACCGATACTCCCAGGGGCTGGAACAGAAATGTAAACTCAGTGATCAGGGGATGTGGAAGAAAAGGAGAAAAAAAAAAGTTGCTTCAGGTCTGCCCTACTGTCTGTACACTGTCAGACCTTGTGGGAATTTTAGATTAAGTTTGCTGCCTGGATTTTTGCTATTAACAGGAGGGTACATTATCAGGCAATTTTACAAGTGTGGCTGCTGCACTGAAATATTAAAAATATTTTTTTTCCTTGTACTTTTAACCTGTGAGACAGGAAAGTCCCTGTTCTGAGAATTAAAGCAGCAATGCAGTTTAGGTTTCAGCTGTGAGAAATGGAGAATTCTTGATAAGACAATTGCTGGGTTAAGTATTTGTTTAAAACCAAAACCAACACAGGCAGCTAAACTGCACCATCTGGAGCAAGAGGCAGATGTAAGCATCTTTATTTAAGAATCAGTTTCTTATTATTTATAAAAGATGCATGGTATTAATTCACTTTTTTTTTTTTTTTTTTCAGGGAGCATCATTCATGGGAAATAGCTTTGTTCAGACATCTGGAATAGAAATTTCTTAATCATTTTATCCAGAATAAATGCTAATTATTAATAGTCAAAATTGCTTAAGGATTTCAGACTAGCTGACAGCCTGAACAAAGCCGAGGCAGATGCTTTAGACAGGCTGTAAGGAAGACTGATAATTATAAGCAAAGCCAGGGAAGTGACCTTTTACTGCGGCAGGAACGGCACCACACTCCTCACCAGCACACACTGCACAAATTAGACCCATCTATTTACTACATCTAGAGAACCTTGTTTTCCAGCAGGTACTCTGGGCCTTTCAACTTCAGGCAGGGCATTCAGAAACTGAGGCACATAAAATCATCAGTCATCTTCTAAATTTTATGGAGAAAGTGGTATTTTCATAGGAATGCAGTCATTTTGTTTTCACAATACTAATTTGTTGTCAATGATTAATGAAATGGTAATCAGTTTTTACAGGGCTTGACTGGCAAAATGACTTTATTCATTGAGCCTTTACAGAAAAGGAACATATGAGAAATAATTTATATGTGATCCTCAGAAACTTTTTAAGCTCCATCCAAGTTTGTTCAAAGTGAATATATAAATACAAAGATAAAATAAGGCAGTAATCTATGTATATTCAGCCAGAAACAGACTATGATTTAGAGCCTCTTAGGATAAAAAATAATGAATGAAAAAGACTGCTTAATTAAAACTTAACATTAAGTTGTGCTCTTTTATAAAGGTCCATCTAATTCTGTGCAATTTTTTCCAGATGGAAGGCATGCAAAAGATAGATTATACTAACAGAAAGAAAGCAAAAAACTTCAGTGAGACCAAGGCAACCATTAATAAAGCAACCATTAACACATTTATAGGACTTTGATAGAGGAAGATGTAGGAAAAAAAAGTATTTTAAAGAAGCTGCCACCAAAGAAACATAGAAAAGTTTAATTTTGAATATGTGGCTATTTTTTAATCTTAAGAACTCTGATTTAGCTGCAAACATAATTTATGGTATGTACAATTAAAATGCCTGCCTAAATATAAATGTGCATTATACTGCCTATCCGAAGAAAGCTACTGGCTCAATTCTTGTGATGTGACCTAACATACCAAGAAAGGACAAAATTATTTCTTCTTCAGTGGATCTTTGTTTTTAGTGAACATGCAGTCAGCATCAGAAAGCTGGATTTATCACAGTAGAAAAATTAGGCCCTGGAAATTCTGCTTGGTGAAATTTAATTTAGATTTAATTAGAGATGCACTGGAGTCAAGACACATGGCTTCAAGAAGCTGTTGTTGATACTGAAGGGGTAAAAGTCACCTTTGTTTTATCGGCACTCCCACTGAGAGGGACCCGTGAAGATTTGCCTTTCGGGTTGGGTGGCTGTAGCCATCACGGGCTCGAACCAGTGCCTGGGGCAGGTGAGTGCCCCCATCAGCAGAGTGACAGACATTTGCACTATCAGCAGCCACTCTGAGTAGCCTGTCCTCCTGGTCTTGTGTCTAAACTTGGTTTGTTACCTAATCCAGCTGCTTTTCACATTGATTTGTGATCATTATCATCACACATCTGAGGACTGAACCTGATTAATCTCTATCGCTGCTAGATCCTTTATTATTTTTCTATAATGACTAGTTGCAATTTATAATGACTAAATAAAATTTGCAATGATTAATAGGTTATTCTTTTGAAACTATCAGTTTTTAAAAACTGATACCTGTGTATTTTCCTACTGTCAGAAAAATTTCTAAATTTCCTGTTGGGCCTCAAAATAAAAGCAGTAAAAATCTGACAGAAAGAAAACCTATCAACAGGTTTAATAAGGTGGCTTAATGGTCTCAAACTGCATTCAGAATATTTTAAATTTAATTAGAATTTTTGAAAACAGAGATGTTCAGCATGGCATAACTTTCTTCTCAGCTGAAAAAAAACAGTCAGAAATTGATCTTTGCCCTACACGTTGACACAGCATTGTCTGGCAGTCTGAAAATCCTCCAATGGCACTGAAATGACTGAAGCATCTCTAAGACCAATACCTTTTTCCAGTAAGACAATGATGTTAGAGGTTTATAAAGGATTGCTCTTGCGATATTGTTTCTTTCAGCGGTATTGTGGAATTGGGATATATCTGTAGATTGCTGGTCGACAGTTCATTTCTGGATGGCAATTATACCTTTTTCATTACATTTGAGAGCTTTGCTACAGATGAGTAGCATATGGTATTGGCTAAGGAGATGAGTCTTTAATGAGATACAGAACATGCCAACAAAATGCATGTTAAATTGCAATGACACGGTTGTGTTGGTAGCATGTGATGTTATGAAATTAAATTCCTGACAAGACAATAGAAATAAATTCACTTCAACAAGCCTGTAGTCACCCAGCTTGTCCTCAAGTTGGTCCAGGAGACAGGGCAAGTGGAGGCTGCTGACAGGAGGAGGGTGGGATTGGGTTCTTTCCCTGTTCTGCTCTACAATTTCATAAAATAATTTCATCCTTTTCCTCTGATTTTGCACTAGGACATAACGAGGCACAATATTACTTAGTTGAAGTTGTAAGTATGACTGGTGCTACAGAAGAATCTCCCAGAAAGTGCTGCATCTGTCTTAGACACACGGATTTTCAAACAGCTAAACAATAAAAACAATCAACAATAGACTGTGAGTGATATGTGACTTGCTGTAACCTGGAGCCGTGCACACTATTTAATTAGCACCACTGAAAATTTTCCACCTGGGAATACAAAAACCAGTCTTGTCTTCCGCTCAAGCAGTGGCTGTTGAGCCTGCGGAAGGAAACAGCAGCACCCCTGTGTATCTCTGACACTTTGACTTTCGTGCCTGGACTCCCAAATCACACATTTTTTGTAAGGAAGAGTAAAAGTAATAACACTAATAATATTGTTGTGAGTAGCTCACAAGGTTTGGAAGGGTTTGGTAACATCATTACTCTGTCTTGGGAGAGATCAAAGAAATTAAATGTTAGATTCCTAGCCAAGGAATACAGATCCAACAGACATAACCTAGGCTGGCATCATTTGATGGGTAAAATGAAGCTATAAGTGTTCCATTAAGATTGTTCCTCTTGGGCCATTCTAACACTCTCCAAGCTTCCTCTTGCCCTCCCCCAAACGCAGAGGAATACATGCTAGAAAAGTAAAGCATGTAAGCATCTTGTTTTCCTACCATGCCTTGGTAAAACAGCCAGTTAATTAAAAATCGCAGCTTTCATCCCTCAGTCTTCCCAAAGCATCCTGAGTCTCATGGTGCAAATGCATTTGTTAGAAAAAAAAATACATTTTATCTCTTTATGAAGAGTTTATTCATGTTTGTTTCACCTTGACAAAATTTGGAAAGCAAAAGGTAAGGAAAGCTTGCAGCCCAAGTTATTGAGAAATTGCATTTTTTCAGGTACAAGAATTTTCTAGGAAATACCCCTATGTTTAAAGTAGAAATAATCTCTGAAATATTCAATCATTTGTGACTTTTAAGGAAATCCAGATCTCTTTGTGAACTTCATGCATTGTTTTTTATATCTGTTGTATATCACAAACTAAAATCTAACCCTAGATGCAAATTTACCTTTCAGAACAGATCTGAGCCAGAGAGAATCATGACAACTCCAGTTGTAATAGACTTGAGGGGAAAAAAATAAAAATCTGAAGAATAGCAGTGGCATCATCCATAACATACCTCTAAGGTATGTGAACTGCAGGTGAGTGCAGATGTTCTTAAGATATTTTTAAAGTCGATTACTCTGGCAATTCAGGGTCAGGAGCCGACCATTAGCTAGCTCTGGTTATCACACCAGATGCCGCAGTGAGTTTTGCGCCACGCTGATCTTCAGGAGGCCTTCAGCACTCAGACAGCTTCACTACGTCCCACGGTGGCTGTGTACACGTATTTGTGCACTATGCTGTGTCTTTTACTGGTGACGTATTGTTAGCTGCTTCTTGAAAGACCGGAATCTCTGTCTTTATGCTACTAGCAGGAAAAACTTTCTTGTACTTGGCAGAGCAAAAGGACAATGATAACATCTTCTTACAGTAGTGATGGAGCACAAGGAAACATCAGTTTATGTGTGAGAGGAGGATTTTCAGGGTACAGTTTGGTTTGTGTGATTCTGCTGAGATCTGCCGGCTGGGTTCATACATGATGGGCACCCTCCTGCCCTGAGCTGTGTGCATTTACTGAGCAGTCTGAGCACACTTTCCCTGTCAAGGCTCCTCCGTGGCTGTTCTGCCATGGGAAGGCTGGGTAGGAAGCAGGACAGGCAGTCTGAGCCCCAGGGGCTGTTGAATTGAGATTATCCCCAACTCAGCTGATGTTATCTCCTCGTGCAGACGAGAGGCCCAGAGAACACCCTTGCTATTTCCTACGTGTAAGTTGTTTTTAGAACTCCTTTGGGCTTGCGGTGCCTTCGGTTTGTGCATTCGCTTTGGGCAGGGAGCTGTTAGGATCAATAAAGACTTGTGGAGACTTGCTGTTTCTATGCCAGCTACTTTCTTCAAAATATTATTTTCCCATCTTAAGGAAAAAAAAAAAAAAAAAGTGTCTTTGAAATCGTTCGGAGACCGAGGATCTGAGCTGAGGCCTGTGTGGATCTGACAGTGTGGGAAGATGATTGGAGAGGGAGCTGAAATATCCCGCTCGGCAATTTTACTTGTACTTGCTCCCTTGTACTCCCTATTCACACTTCTCCCTGCTGGCACACCCTTATTTATCTCTTACCTTGAGCCAAAGATACTGTGCTATTCTGAGAGAGATTTTCCAAAGGAGCTGCAGCGTCTCCTTGGGATGATGGATCTTGGTAAAAAGATTCTTTTGTTCACTTGGTTATGCACAAAGCATCATCTGTTTCCTCCTAATAGGTTTTTCTTCTAGGTAAATGTCTTTTAACAATGAGAATTAGAAACAAATTATATTCAGCTATTCAGACCTTGTAAAGAAAGTACAAGGACTGTCAGCCTTTTGCGTTTGCCTTCTTCCTTCTTTGAGAAACAGGCTAAAGAACAAATGCTGCGCTGTGCCCTCTGCTCCCCAGTACATGAATGGTAACTTTATATGTATGTTATATATATTTTTAAAAATATTTACTGTAATCTGCATAATACACATATGTATATTTTGTTTGTATGTAAATGTTGTTTGTAAAAATGATACTAGAACAGTAAAGTATATGGTAAAAGGCTTTTTTCTGTCCATTTAGCCATTGCATTGCATGAAAGGGAAGATTGTATATCTGGGTGATTTTTTTTTCCTCCAGTGAACAGTAGCCCTTCCATTATTTTCTCACTGTCTTATTCGAGTCTATCTTCATCCTCACAGGTTTTTGCAGGATGGAGATTGTACATCTATAGTATGGGAACATGATTATCCATGAGTGTGGTACCTGGACAGTGATGTGCTCAGAAATTAATCTTGCTTTTTACTACAGAGAAGGACAAAGAAGAACAAAACTTTGGTAAAGAGTTTCCCTCATTAAATATTTACCATTTCAGCTCCAGATTCAGGAAAGGTAAGCTCAGAGTCATCACATTTTATTTTTAGTATCCAATCTACTTGGAAATGAATGGAACGCAATAACCTTCAAATCCCTTCAGAAGTTGTGAGTAACATGAAATCATTTATTTGAAAAGCACCACGAGATAATGGAGGATGTATTGGGCTGGCCAGGTTCTGATAGCAGGGACGACTACAGGGGGAGCAGGGCGGGCTACAGGCTGCTGGGGGAAGCTGCTGGAAGCTTCCCGCATGCCCGGCAGAGCCAATGCCAGGTGGCTCCAAGACTGACCTGCCACTGGCCAAGGCTCAGTCCACCAGTGACAGCGATTGTGCCTTGGGAATAACATGTTCAAGAAGGGGGGGGCACGTGTGCAGTGACAGCCAGACGGTGGAGTGAGAATGTGTGAGAGGAACAGCCCTGCAGTCAGCAAGGGCAAGGGAGAAGGAGGGGCGGGAGATTCCCCTGCAGCCCAGTAGGGCACAGGGGAGCAGAGATCCACCTGCAGCCCACGGAGGATCCAGTCTAGAACAGGAGGATTCCTGGAGGAAGCTGTGACTTCATGGGAAGTCCGTACTGGAGCAGGGTCCTGGCAGGACCCTGTGGAGAGAGGGGCCTGCTGGAGCAGGTTTTCTGGCAGGACTTGTGACCCCTGGGGCAGTACGTTCCTGAAGGGCTGTGGCCCAGGGGAAGGACCCACACTGGGACAATTTGTGAAGAACTGCAGCCCATGCTGCTCCCATCTTCTCACATCAGAGAAGATTATGGAGGACTGTCTCCCATGGGAGGGATCCCACGTTGGAACAGGGAGAATGAGAGGACTCCTCCCCCTAAGGAGGAAGGAGTGGCAGAGACAACATATGATAAACTGATTCAGGCTCTGTTCCCTGTCCTCTGCTGTTCCCCTCTGCTGGAGGGGAGGAGGTTGAGAAAACTGGGAGTGAAGGTGAGCCTGGAAACAAGGGCGGGGTAGGGGGAACATGTTTTAAGATTTATGTTTTATTTCTCATTATCCTATTCTGATTTGACTGGCAATAGATCAAACCAATTTCCCCAAGCTGAGTCTGTTTTGCTCATGACAGAAATCAGTTTGTGATCTCTCCCCCTCCTTATCCCAGCCCATGAACCTTTAGTTATATTTTCTCTCCTCTGTCTGCATGAGGAGGGAAGAGTAAAATATAGAGTGGCTTTAGTGGGCACCTGGCATCCAGGCATGGTCAACCCACAACAGAGTTGTTGGTTGAGAAATGTAAGGCACCTTATTCCTGCAAATACCCATTTTCTGGCTCTACTTTTCCCATATTTAAAATTAGAACTCTGGAGAGAAGAATATGAATTGATTTTGTGAAATTGTTTTGTGTTATGTTAATTTAAAATGATCAGCTAGCACAGCAGTAATGATCACAGAGGATTGTTCTTTTGAAACAAAGATAACATATCATTGATCTGATGCTTCAAAATTCATCAGAGACTATTCAGGCCACAAGAGAGTGTTTTGATCAGCTAGGCCTGACTTCTCACACATGAGAAGTAAAGAGAATTTAACCCACAGCTCCTGCACAAGTTGTGCTTCTGGACAAACACAATACTTCTTCTTGTAAGGGCTCCCTAAAGTGAAAATAAAGCTTTCTGTCCCAGACTTCATATTCGCTAGATAATTTTAACTTATTTTCAAAGCACAGCTGAATACTTGATTTCATTATATCTCTGACTTGAGGTATTTATTAAAATCATGAGTGGATTTCTGGAAGTGAATGAAAGACACAAGTCATCTGTGAACATTTGAGTAAGATGACTGAGCCAAAAAACATGATAAAATGCTGAAGTATCATCAACCGGCTGGAGATTTAAAAAACCATGCCACATAAATAAATGCAAAGACAGGAAAAATGGCTAAAGTTGTAATCCAGTGAAACACTAAAGCGTGCTGGTGACTCTAAATAACGTGAGAAGTTTCACCAAAGGCAATGAGAGTGTTAAAAGTTTCAGAAGACATAGGCATACCTCTAAGTGCTTTAGCAGATTGAAACTGAAGTGCCTAGTCACAATCATTAATTTCTTTTAGCAAGGAGGTAGAACATAGTTTATGAGATGCTCAGTAAAATAAATTACAAAACAGAAAGAGCTATAAGCAAAACTTCTTTTCAACTGTGATGTTCGTGTTATTAGCTAAGGATCAACCTCACATGAGGTTTCCACTGTGTCGTGTACTGCATCTCAGGAAGCACTAGGTGCTACCAGCTCTGCAGAACTGTCCTAGGTTACAATGTAAGATGTAACCAAAATATGTATTTTATTACCACCTTCACAAGCTGTTAAAGCAGGTAGGGCAGTGTTTCTTATCTCCTACCATGACTCACCCCTGATAACTCCCTCTGGGGGCCATCTCTGTTAACTGGCCATCAAGGACCCACCTCGTGACTCATAGAATTACATCACCCCATTGTGAGATGCTCTGCTCAGGGGGGAGGAGCCAAGCATTCCCACCTGGATATAATACGGGGTTTGGAACAGCACAAGTAGCCCTGCCTACTGGATTCCCAGAGGACAAGAGGTACCACTGGGTCTTCAGGTGAAGACCAGACCCTTCTACAGGATNATAACTCCCTCTGGGGGCCATCTCTGTTAACTGGCCATCAAGGACCCACCTCGTGACTCATAGAATTACATCACCCCATTGTGAGATGCTCTGCTCAGGGGGGAGGAGCCAAGCATTCCCACCTGGATATAATACGGGGTTTGGAACAGCAGAAGCAGCTGTTACCTACTGGATTCCCAGAGGACAAGAGGTACCACTGGGTCTTCAGGTGAAGACCAGACCCTTCTACAGGATCACTGCTTCAACAGAACCACTTCTTCTGGACTGACTAACAGAGTGTGAGGTTGGATCCTGACTCTGTCAGTGCTTCTGTACTGTTGCATTTATTTGAATTTTCCTATTAAATTATAATGTTGACTTGTGATCTCCCACTGGTTTGTTTTCAAACTAGTACAAGAACATTCAGGCTAAAGAGAATGCACCATTTTCAAGAGAACACTCCCTTCCATTATTTTATTGTCTGCCATATTATTTCCTCTTGTTTTACTCTTGATTCTGTTTTCAGTTATGTTGTTTTTCTCCCAGTGCAGAAGCCTTTGGTTTGCGTTTCTCAGGACCCAGAACCACCCCTGAAGAAAATAGGGCAGCAGCCCTGCAGGTGAGATGTACCATAACATCTTTTCAATGACTGAAATGCTTTATTTTTGAAGAAGCCGAAGTACATAATTGAACAGAGTTGCCATGATTAAAATGCAATTAAAGTTGTGAAGCCCTTGAGCATCTTAAAATGTGGCACCATACAATATTTATCAGGCTTCAGAACACATAATCGCATCTTTGGCCATCCAGCCATGTTTTGCTTTTTCCCTACGCAAGATTAACCCTCTATCACAGTTTGATGCAGCTAAACTTATCACTTCTGTATATGACACCATAATAATTTTGAGGGGCAAGAGCAAGGACTAGAATTACATAGAAGACAAGCCAATGAAGTGACAAGAAAACACCCATGCTTAAGCATTCATTTTAAAAGATGCCTTTTTTTTTACTCTTAGTGAATAATGGAGCTAATACAAAATTCTGACAGGCATAAACCTATTGAATAATTCTGATACTGCAATCTACAGGTGGCTCACAAGCAATAAATTGAATGCTGTTAGTTTTATGCAAGAAATAATCTTTTAAAAGTCAGTAAAAGGCAAATGTATAATTCATATGGTTAATATTTGAGGTATTTTGAAGGTAAGTTCACACATTTCTTGTGTCTACATGCACATGGTTTAAAAAAAAAAAAAAGGAATAAATGACCTTCAGTTAAAAACTTGGCAACCATTTCAAATTCTGCTTCTAAATTTGACTTTGTCATGTCTGCTTATTAAGGATATAATTCATCGCCTGGGAGTCTGCTCTGAAATACCAGTATCTATCATAAATGCTCAACAGTTTTTCAGTGTATCTGCTTTCAGACATTGGCACAGGAGCAGCTTCCATGACTAGGTCAAATTCAGGTGTTGGCAGATGACACTGTGGGTTCTAATGGCAGCTTTGTGAATCTGCTGAAGAACTAAACTACTGTGGTTCAAAAGATTTATGGTTATTTTGACTTTCTGTCACATTTAGAAGTGGAGCCAAGAAGATCTTGTGACCTGTACCTAAATCAGAACAAAAGGTTGCCACCCTTACACACAGACAGCCTTAATTAGCTGTTAAAAGTGCTGTCCTGAGTTTCTCTGTTTTGTTTGTTTTTCCAGGTAGGAAGACTTGTTCTGGAGGGAAACAAATATAGCCATCATATATTTTTCTTTAGAGAAAAATATATTAACTGCCTGTAAGCAGAGCAGATTTTTACCTTTAGACCCTTAGTAACATTTAAGATTTTTGCCTGTTGTGGTATTACTTATTTTACCTCCATGCATGCAGTAAGATCTGTACTCATCAATTAGGTGTCGAACAGACATGGTCTGTCTGTCTAAACTAGACAACAGAGACCAAATCCAAAACTCCCTCCAAATTCAAAAGAAGGGGGTTTAAAATAGAGCAATTTACTCAATAGCTCAGCAGACTGAGGACTAGAGATGCTACGGTGTTTTAGAGCTGAAGACTCAGCTTACAGTGTTACCAATGCAATTACCACAATTTCCAAACAGTAGGTATAGCAGCAATAGAAAAGAGAATTGTACCTGTTGTACATAACCTTAAAATTGAAAATTTGCTTGGCTGGAGAGGCAATAAATCTCTTAAAATGAGATTTTAAATGGTCATCCTAATTTCTACCTACTTCTGCCCCTGCTGCTTCCTCTTATCATTACTCATCTTCACATTGCCTTTCAGAGAGCATCATGAGCCCCTTTACCTTCCCCGCCCTCACCTTCTGCCTCCACAGGCTCAGCCACCACCGTGGGAGTTTCAGGGTTCTCCAGGCAGTGCTTTCCAACCCTTGTGTTAAAAGCAGGAGGCAGATAGAAAAGCTTCCCGTGTTAGAGACATATTTGGAAACCATTTTGAGCCATCATCAAGGAGCAGCTTGAGGTGGACAAAGCATGTGGGGGATGTGAGGAGGGTAAATGCTACTTGACTACACAGCTGAGGAATGATTGTTTGTTTCTGAAGGGGGTGGGCTTGATAATACCAATCACTTTGTTCTGTGTCTGCAGTGCAGAAGTTCCTCCGTGCTAATCTTGGCGCTGACATTGAAATTGATGTGTGGCCTTTAGGCAAGTCACTTAATCAATGTGTTTGTAAAATGAGGATAATAACCCTTATTAGCCTGCCTGAAATGGATGCAGTAAGGACAGACTAGTTAATGCTGTGAAATGCTGTTTACTAGTAATTTTGAGTATTATTATGCTGTGGACTTAAAACCCTCCTTGACTGGTAATTGAAATAGCTGAAGAACCAAATAAAAGTCTGAAATGTAAAGGTGACAGAGGTTTCAGCTAAGGTGGAGCTGGTTAATCCACTTCCTTTTTGTGGAGCTAATTATGCTTTAACTGAGGCAATATACCTCAAAAATGTCTCGAGCATGTACCTGCTCTTACTCAGAAACAGAATGAGAGGAAATACTGTGGGATTCATATTTGAGTCACTGGGTAATGTGCCAATGATAATGGGTCAAGGGAGGAGCTCTGTATAACACAGAAAGATACGTGTTCAAGCCTCTGTTCTGGGATGCAGGTGCACTCAGGTGTCCTGAGAGCAGGATGAGCAGTGTAGATAAGACAGAATTAGATGCATCATTACCATTTTCAACCCAATTAACATCCCCGCTCATCAGGATTAAATAAAGTCCATAACTTGCCTTTTGGTATGGCAGGCTAAAAAAA